>JTDE01000938.1:122822-148143 GCA_014338405.1 Paragonimus skrjabini miyazakii
TCGATTGAGTTAGTTCCGCTGACGGGGTGAAGTCACTTTCCTGTGCAAGCAAATTCTGTTTCACGCCGTAACTCAGCTTTCTTATGGCAAATAATATGATGGTAGTTTAAAAATAGGCAAACTGTGCAAGTTGAAAATGGTCAATTAAAGGAACATTTGTGCAGCATTTCATCTGGTCACTTTTCATAACCTTGAAGACAAAGTCGCTCAGGTCGGAGTGTGCATTACCCGGTGGCGAATTAATCATAAGTCGTTGTTTAATGCATACTGTAGTCGGTGTCAACGTAAATGTTGATTCCGTTGGGTTATGTGCTCATGGTCATCTGGACACAGGATTTCCTGATTGAATCATGTAATTTCTGTTTGCAGTCGGGTGTATTTTGAAGTCAAAAACAGCTGTTATCACACGATCAGTTCCATAAAATCAACTTATCAGTGAAGTTCCCGAATATTTTGGCGGAAAATTACATCAGTTGTAGACGCTGTACAGTGCCTGAATATTTAATCTCCACAAATGTGATTGGATTTTGTGTTAAAAACATAGAAGACAGTATCCTATTTCTTCCGCTTTTATTTTGTAAGAATTATCGGAAGCAAATACGGGTGAGTGACTGCAAGAATAGTTGCACTGTCATCGATGTTTTATTCACGGTTACTTCATATGTTGCATGGGTCATGCGAATACGTGGTATTCCGTGACGTTGAGCCATTAGGATTTTTATTTCGATTTCCTCCGTTTTCTTCGTCACAACAACTTTCATGTCATGAGGAATTGGCATTGGTTGTTGCCTCATTTTGCGTGTTTTTAAAGAGTGTAGGCATAAAACATGCAAATCAAGGTTATCTGAAGTTTTGGTCATCGTTAGTATATAACAGATGTGGTAAGGGCATTTATTCCTTGGTTGTGCCAACTCCAGTACAGAAGTGAACTGCATCCGTGGCCTGCCCTATATGTAACACACGCTAACTATGGAGACAAACAAGGAAGCATAGCTTCATTGCTTACTATGCATCATCTTTTTGAGGTGTGAAAAATTAGCCATAGAAATAAATACGAGAGCACCAAGGAGCATCGATGTCCTATCCAATATTATTCAGCAAGCAAATAATGATGTTTACCTTCTTCAACTAAGATATTTCCAGGGAAACATCATTTACCTTGTTCTGTTTTCAGCTCTTGTGGTGGCTACCGGAGGTAAATATGCAGCGAGCTGCAACGATTATCCGGTCTTTGAAAGCAATATTCCTTGACATAAAACCGTTGCCTAATGAACTAAGTTCAATCTGTGTTTCTTTATCACAGTAAAATGAGTTTGCACATTTCAGCTTGTCGAAGATTAAAAGAAGGTGAGAATATATGTAGCACATAACCCAGAATGCATTGCGGAATCGCTATACACATCATATATAAGTTATTGTACTTGCCCCCATTAATATTCCAATTCGCCCAAAAAGATGAACATTACCTTTATTTACCAAAATCCATAGAGTTGACAAACGTTTTGGACCTGTTAAATTCAACATTGGTTATTTTATACCACCGGCCATATGTTGAGATTTCGCAGGTTTTGTAATACAACTGAGCATGGCAAACTGCGTAGCTCGATTCTAATGATTCTTCTCGAGAGGGTACGATTGGACAGCCTGTGACAATGCCAGTGCCTTGAACAACTGCGGGCGTTGTTCAATATTTATGAAAGAATACCCATCTGTTCATCAGTAGACAAAGTATCCTTGAGCAAGTTAATGGGTTACGTGATTTCAACTTGGAGAGAAGTATTAGTTGAGGGTTTATTGATGGGAGTTAACAGGAGAGGCACTGTGTTTTCCTCGGACGTGATCGGGCAACCGCACAATTATTCATAAGCGAAAGTAGTTGAGGCTTCATATATGATAATTCGGTCGTGTCTAATGTAAGGTCAATGGCGCAGTGGTAAACACGGTTGCCTCATGAACAGCGTGTCCGTGGTTCAAGTCCCTGCAGTGGCGATGATATGCACTACTGACGAACTGTAATTAGAGCGAAACTCGAGTCTAGTGCTTCTTTTCGAAAGGAGCCGACTGGAAAATGTACGGAAAGGCGACAGATCTGATCAGCTGCAGGGGATGTCGAATGTAGATGATGATCATTTCACTTGATATTATAATCACATAATTACGTTTTGTCACTTCTAGCTCTTTCGAAAGGGGACCTAGTTGATAGTAAGTGCTATGCATTGCGTTGTTAAATATCACTTTTGTTGAAAGCAATAAGCGCCACGTGTTTGAAATGAAAAATAATGGGGCTGTCGCCAAAACATGTCATGCAAGCCTTGTCAGTTAACAAAATCATTGATTTTGTGAATGCAAATGCTGAAGAATTTATGACTCTGTCGAACCAGATTCACTAAATAGAACAGCAGACCCGAATCTGGCAAGCTCCTCACAAGCTGCTCCAAAATGTTTTGTTCAGAATCTAGGGAGTCCTTAGTTGGTCTCAGCCTATCCGCCTCACAGGTTCATGTGAATTCATTAAATGGCCCTGAGGATGGACTGCTTTGAGTGAATTTTCCAACCATTTCATACTAGAATCTGCAAAATCCACTGAGGATCCCTAAGCTTGTTTTATGATAATAGTTGCAAACGGACAATTTATTAACGCTTCCTTGATGCTCACATCATGCAGATTGATCACCTACATATAATCTTCATCACAGATCTTGTGAAACTTTTAAACCCGCCTGCGTGAATAAATGTGAAAATAGGCGAGTCAAAAACAACTGTTTTCGGAAATATTCCCGGCCCACTGGCTGTCAAAATGAACTGGTCTGACTATTGGAATCCTACAATTTTTCGGTGATATTTTCGATGTCCACGCATTGGAACAACGACGCCATTACTCAACTTTTAGCAAAAACTTACAATCCAAGTGGAGTGCCATTCACCGATTTGTTTCAAAATGCATGCAACCAACAGTCTCGGAATAACATAGCAATGTAGAAGTTAATGTTCAAGTACTGCTCAACGGTGAGCTAATAGCATTTCTGCCAAATTCAAAATTTTCATCGTTATCATACTAGTCGTGCTGCGCAAGATAATTGTAAGCAAATACGGTTGTGGTACACAGGCTGTTGATGAAATCAACATATCACCAACTTTTTGAGCGGCTTTACAAAAGCGTTCAATTGCCAACATCTAAACTTCATATATGCAATTCAGTATATCTTACTACATACATACGCTTCGAAAGAAAATTCGGAAGCATAGCCTCCTCAATGCATTTGATTCGGCTGAGACCGTACGGATTAACAATCATCAAATGACGAATAGACGTGCGATGAAAAGCTAGCATTCACAAATGTCATTTGCGCGCAAGTAATGTGGCTTCAGGAAAACCAATCGAAGCATGTCTACATTTCAATTAACTGAGTTACATGAACTGGTTGATCAGTGCATGCTCAGTGTTTAGTGTTTAATCAACGGTAAATTGGTCGACACTCAGAATAGTTGGAGATTAATTGCCGTTAAACCCATAGATGGCAGATGTATCCGTGACCAAACCATAACCGGAGTCTCAACCCACAAACGGCGGTGTTCAAAGGTATGATGGATGTGTTAACGTTATTTGTCTTCGCATTATCAAACAAATCAATTAACACCTTCCATTTAGATTCGTGGTGATGCATATACATCCGGCAATCCCATCTCAAATGAAGCGTGTTCCATTTTCTTGAGGCCCAGTTTATCAGACAGTAAAGCAGGATATCACGTTGATTAACATATCACACACGGACGTGAATAAGTTTGGACCTACTGAAAACCTTGCAGTATAGATGAGCGCCCTACAACTAGAACAAGGGAAATGTGTTCAGATAACGCATTAAAAAAATAACCGAAAATAGCCCAAGATCTTTTATGAAAGCTATTTATCAGAAGCGGTTTATGGTCCCGTACAGAATTCGCGAAAGAGTTAATACCCGGAGGGGGAAATCTCAACAACCCTTCTCTCGTTCTTCCGAAGTTTTCAGCCACGATCTTGTGGTCGGTTTCCTACAATGCAGACGTTAAGATTGAATCTCACATTCAGTCAGTATCTAGTTTGCCAATTTGCCCACTGATGTTGTTAATCATACTTCGTCTGCTACTATATACGACTGATCAGTATACAATAAAGTCTAATATGTGGCCGAAATTCGGATAGGTTGCAAAATTTCAAACCGTCGCAAATACTGTTGACAACACTCAATGATTCTGTATTACCAATTTATTGTAGTGTTTCCAGTGCTCCTAAGAGGTTGTGAACATGTAACACAAGACATCCTGCTTGCGAGTGTTGGTGATCGCAGAATGAATCTCATTCACCTAATAAACTCTCACAACGTTCAGTAATTCTGCAGCTAGGTCTCATGTATAATCTTTGCATATGCAAAAGACCATGTGATCCAGAACATGTGACATTATTTCAACCAACGACAAGTGCGTGTTGAATTAATCATGTAGATTTTAGCGTTTTATCGTGACTTTATTTTCAGCTATTTTTCATACGTGTTTCGAGTATCTCTGTGACGGGTATAGTACGACTAACCGACTGGTCTCGTGTCATAATGGGAGTATTCTAATATATGTCGTATTAATCATAGGTAATAATGACGCCCTGACATACAAATCTTCTATAAGATAACAAATGATAATTATTCTAAGTTGCTCAGTTTGCGCCCCCTCATTTGTATACTGTACTGATATACTTTTGCAGATCTTCGTGACCGTTTGATAACCGATTTGGAAAGAGGTTAGTGATAATTTCATTACCGATGCTGATATTAACTGCGTACAGGGCTTTTTGTGATGCCAAATTAATTACACTGGTCGTGTTTTGCGCAGTAGTAGGTTAGGTGAAATTTAATCCCTTTCCTGTTTGCATAGACAGTGATACGGTACGTAAGAAAGGTGGCATTTGAAATTTCGTCTACAAAAGCCTTACAGGTAATAAGCCTATTTACAGTCCTAGCTACCGTGGATAATCAAACGAAATTGGAAGTTACCGCCTCAGGATCTTCATACTAGTCCTCACGACTGATAGAAAAATTAAATAATATAGTATGGATTTTCCACACGGATCATTATTCAACGGCATTTTGTCAACTGAAACTTAGCCCTGTTGATTGAGATTTATGTGCCAAGCGAATGAATCGCATGCAGTGCAACAAATCATTATAGTGCATTTTTATTCAAATTGTAGTGAAGTGTTTTATGAAGTCACTGCTTTATCAAGCCTCTAAGGATTGACAACTAGATGTTTGGAATGGCACCTTTATGAAGAACGAAGGTGTTTACACATAGTGCAACAGTAACCAAACAGGTACAGATAACTGATAATTTGTCCTAAATGTATTCACATAGCGTTTGTGGACTTATTCAGATAATATACGATTATATGTTAATTGCGGCTACGTTAATAGATGTAAGATGATAACGCAAGCGAACAACTGAACGGGCACGATAATATTTTTTTAATAGATAAATAATCTTACGGTTCGTGGAGATCATGATTTTCGAGTTCATGGTGCAATATGAATAGTAGTGAAGTCAAAATTGTCAACTTTCCTAAGACAATCAGCATTCGGAAGGCAGTGGCAAAGACGCATCACCAAAGCACACGATAGTCAACGGAAGATCAAGGGCTCAGTGAACCGTGCGCAAAACGTCCACGAATCGCATCGAGCATAAAACATTATAAAAAACCCTACAAGCAAATTACAAATCTACATCCCCTGTCAATTGTACTATTAACAGCTAGTGAAACAACAAGCTAGTTGGTGATAAAGAGTGAGCGAATTACGAAAGTATGGAGATATATCGAACATTTGAGGACGACATTGGGTTTAATTACAATAAAATCAATGACAAACATTTACCAACGCGCCTGTGAGAAATACTTCGGTGTGCGCAATCAGTGCATATAATACCAGGTGATATATGTGAACATTAATAGTACAGTACAACAAGTATGTGAATCCATTAGCATAGCAGGTTTAGAGAGAAATCAGTGAACTGAAGTTCACAGAATTTGACGCTTACGCTACTAAAATAAAAATTCACATGTTCAAAGGCAATTAACGAAAAAAGCCGTCTTATTACGTCAATTAATTACAATTGCGGTCTACACACAGAGTAAGGGTCATGTCGGAAAATAGTGTTTAGAAGAAGGCAAAAATTGAATGTATAAAGTTTTCCCATTAATTGGTGTAACTTACGTCACGAGAATGTGGCGATAAATTTGTCGGATGAAGGAAGAGAAAATACCTCAGATTCATCCGAACAAATGGACGGACATCTGAACAAAACTTCGTCGACATCTCAAAAACGGTCAAATTGTGCAACCAATGCAACATTTTTAGTATCCGGACGTTGCACAAAAGTTTTTCACATAATGGATATATATCAAACAAAGAAAGAAATTCGTATGTATAAGCTAACAGGACATCTCTTGATCAATAAGATATTCAGTAGACTTTTAACTAAGGTAGGATAAAGTGGTTGCTGATTGGTGGTAAAATAGTTTGTTGAACAACGAGAACACTGAATTCCAGTTCACATACTCCGATAGACTCTCCAACCGGTTTAGAAAGCAAATTGAAGCATCTAGTCCGAGTCCTTACGACAGCTGATGAGTGCACAATATATATACTTACGTAACTAGCTATGTACTATATAAAACGAGCTCTTTTCCGAAGAATCATGAAGAAGCAGACGAGTCTTAGCCTACTGGCTACATAAGAACTACAAACTATCGAACCATAGCAGACGACTTTATCAAACAACCCAGGTGATAGTTCATTTCACAAAATATGGGATTTCAAATTTGGCAAACGCGCTATACCAAGGAGTCCAAGTTAAACAATGAGCTACGATTGAAGACATTTATTTAGAAGTCTTGCTTTTGTGACGTCAAACTAAATATTGCAGCCGCGTTTTGCGCATGCGTATTCATGTTTCCGATGGAACTTATTTCTTAAAGTAAACTTAAATAAATTCTGTCATTCAATCATAATTAAATAAACTTTATACACTCTTGGCGTTGCTCCAAACAGGACGATTTCACTGTTGAAACATAACCGAGTTTTTGATTTACCTTCAAATTTCAAGCAAATTTAATGTTTCTAGTTATTGAATAGCGTCAGACAGCATCTATTATAAAAACTGATAATCCGCCGGACGTGTCAAAAGTCACAAGACATCAGTGCACTGGAAACTGGAGCATACACCTTGGGTTTACTCCCAAATATTTGTCTTGTAAAGCGTATGAGACCTATTAATAAGATTGTGACAAACCTTTCAAAAGTCTGCGGAAGTGGTTCACAAATTTAATGGTTGATTTTGACTATAGCAATATTAACCCAAAAGTTATTACGGTGTTCCGCTGAATGTCCTTCATTCAACGCTTATGTCTGAAACAGAACCACAATGATACTAAATGTTTTTCACGGTGTCTCAACAAGACTTCCCCGCCTAAATATTATCTCATAATAGACGCCCAGTCAGTATACAAACCTGATTCGACGTGCAATCAAGTGTCGCCCAAGTCCCAGACGTAAACCTATTATTTTAAATGCATTTATTGCTGCTTGATGAACTGGTCGCTATGTGATTAACAATCTATTCTCTCAGCGAATAAACTCTGGAGTGTATGTAAGTCTTACTGCTTCATTTTTTGCGTGGGCGTTAATACCAGCCACAGAAAATGTTTTTGTCCATATATTCACCTTTATGTCAAGGCAACTATTCAACTGCAAAAATACACATAGACTGAGAAGCACTTCCAAAGAAGTAGTGCAGTTCCATCCTTGCACTCATTTCTTGGTATAATTAACATGTATGTTGTCTAGATGTTCCCCAGTATGTCAATGTCCTTCTAGATTGCTTTAATTTCTGTAAGGCATACCCAATATGCCTCATCATAAATCAGTGTTAATGAGAGTGGAACTAAATGAAGTACTCTTACCAGGTGAATTTCACGCAATATTGCGATTGCAGTTTAGAAAGGAGAACGTGATACGAAAGGCAGTGAGTTACTCACTTGTCCTGAAATGTACATCAACAATTTTCAAGTACGATTGATTCGATAGTGAGTGCTTACAAACCCATCCAGTGAATGCCTCAGTCAAGTCTGTGTTAATCTGACGATGAGCCAGTGAACGTCACTAGTAAACATTGGCTGATTTTTGTTTCAATAAATTGCAGCAGATGGCTTATTAAACGTTAAATTGGTGTGTAGTTCTGGTGTTCTGCAATGAATGTAATGAGGTGGGATTACGCAGACTGTTCATGCTGCTACCGCTCAACTCTCCCAATGAGCCTTGGTAACGGTTTATTAAATAACAGCTTGAGAAACAATAATTTAAAAGAGACTTAATTGTGAAAGCCTAGGACGTATACTGGATTCAAACCGGCAACATATTTCACAAGTACTAAAGCGTTACTTACATCTTCAGGTGTGTTTGAAAACCAGATGGTTAATTTAACACTTTGCTTACACGTTCAGTTTTGTTGCATGGAATCCATCCCAGTAGTATTATCCGACAAATTAAATTTGGAATCCGACTGTGAGCTTCATAATTACGGTTGTTTTGTTCATGTGGCATAAGCGCTACACCATGTCCCACACAAAAACATACATTCAGCCATCTGATCCAAATGCATCAAGTATCCAGAGTTTTTACAAGTAGGTACTATCTGAACATCTGAACGATCGTAAACGCATACAAGGTGACTAAGTTTTTCAACTGACTGCGCTAAACTTTACGAAATGTAATATTCTGTAAAACTTAATCTTTCAGTCTGCATTATTTAACCATGTGTTGTCAGCTCCATTGCTTCAGTAAACATTTTACCATCCTTATACCTATTCTGCGCTTATTTACACAGTGGACCCAGCAAAGGTATGCCGTTCAGTCTATGTTTGTTTGTTTGTTTCATTTGTGAAAAGAGATAGTTGGCCTATTTAACGTTTTCGAATATCTGAAAACCAATGTCACGAATATCTTGCTACAGTCAAAAATTATTATCCAAGACTTCATATCCTGTAGTCCAGTCACATGAAATTACCTTGAATTATTTGTTCTACTAACCTTAAGAATGCGGTGTAAAATATTGTGATGGTTCCAGAAATACAGAAATGAAGTAGTTAAATTAGCTCACCCCCAGAGCTAACTTCGACGCAATAGTAATAACAACCGAACTAGGCAAAGCAGGCAATTTATCCCTCGAGCGCAATTGTACAACTTTTTGTCAGCAATGTAATAAAACAACAGTAATGAGAAATAGGTTTAGTGACAATCACTACAAATATTTAACCAGAAACCCCTGCTTCAGGAAATGCAATGTGAAACATTGTTGACGGTTAGAATTCCTGGAAGTTTTTATACGATACTTACCTGGAGATTTTGCAATTGAGCTTATGTAACTACTCACACATTCCTGTTTGAAGT
The DNA here is from genome assembly GCA_014338405.1 of Paragonimus skrjabini miyazakii. Classification (NCBI taxonomy): domain Eukaryota; kingdom Metazoa; phylum Platyhelminthes; class Trematoda; order Plagiorchiida; family Troglotrematidae; genus Paragonimus; species Paragonimus skrjabini miyazakii. Next base: position 132,290 of record JTDE01000938.1, read on the forward strand.
TACGTCTGTTGACTGTAGAGTTTGCAACTAACTAACTTTTGATGTTTCAAAAGAGAACACATTCAAACGCACGCTAGATAACTCTTGATGGCTAAGTAACTGACTTGAGGCAAGCATACTATATAAAATCTAGGAAAAGAACTTTCAAATTAACTGCCAGACAATCAAAACGATTTACCGTGGATATCTTCGTAGGCCAATAAAGCCTGATATTTGAAACGAATACCAAACTCAAAAAACAGGTAACATCATTAGCCTTCTATTTCTAACGGAGCCACGTTAAGATAGAAGACATTTACTACAACAATGTTATTACTTGTAATATCTATGCACAGAGCGTGCACATCGTCAGCATATAACTGAATTATATGAAAATTAATCCACTGTGAAAAATCTATAAAAGATTTGGATATTTTTTATTAGTCGGCTTGTTTCTGACAAACAAAATTTAACCTACTTTAGGTCACATTCTACAGTCTTTTAAGTCATCATACTTGCTTTCTGAATACCTCTGGATAATTCATTTGCTTAACAGTTTGAACTAAGAAAATCCACTTACCTGTGAACGTGCTTTTCACAATCAATTCGTTGAAACCTGTTAAAACACCTCAGATGAAATATGTATGGTACTAGGAGGATTCACACAAACGTTTTGCTTACGGAAACATAAAAACAGCTGCGTTACAATAGGAAATTACTACGTGAGGTAAAATCAGCAAGATTTCCCGTCTTGAAAGTAAACATTTGGAACGCATTTGATTGCAATAACGGTGTTTGCGGGTGAGTTCTTCATCAGTAACATCTCACTGATACTCTGATGACATTAGTACTATCAAATTATCTGCCGGAATTCACTTATCAATATCCAGCTGAATGTATACATAATGATCGCCAACCAGTTACCTATCTGAACAAGATGCTAATTATATTCAAAATAGCCTAATTCGTAGAGCTCGGGTCAAAATTGCAAATCCCAGAGGACATTCTGCTGTATCTGATAATTTATATGCTTGGGTTACGAGTTAACTGGTTCACAGAAAAAATTCCAGTAAAATATATGCCGCCTGGAATCAACATCATGTGATTAAACTTTGTAAACTGTTTACTCAAGAGAATGGAGACAGGAAAAGTTTACACGCCCCCTGTTTTTCGTTAAAGGTGTATGTATGAAAATACTTCGTTGCGGTGAGTTAACGCAAAGCTTTGATCATCCACGTAGTAATCCTGTGAAAGTTTGCTGTAAGTTTGCACTTATAAAATATTATGTCTTTTATGTATACACTAACGAGCTCTTGACAGCAATGTGAAGTCCCATACACAGTAAAAGTAGAAAATTTACAATCGTCAAAATAACAGACTGACATATGGTAAGACTTAGAATTGCATATGTTCCACATTGAATAATTATGTTGTAACCACGCGTCTTCTGACAAGCAATCATTGTTCAAAGTAAATTTACTCCATTTTCGCTATCCCCCTACCACGATACATGTGAAGCGAGTAAAGCGAAATAAAATAAACGATATTCTATGTACATGCTAACTCAGTGCAATTTATTGGTGCCGTTTATCTAAAGCTCACTTGAATCCGTAGATCACGAGTGCTGTTAAGGGTAATAACTGGAATTGTACGGGAATTCGGTCTCCATTGTGCTCTCAGATGGTGATATAACCGACCATAAAAGTGAACATGTGCAAATTTCAACATTTACCGCCCCTGTAGTAGGGTAAGCATAATTGATGGGTGGTAACAACCATAAGACCGGTTGTGTGCTTCTCGTGAAATTCGATAATCAAGCACAAACTATTTAAGGTAACTGACTATTCTATCCAAAATATCTTGACTAATAGTGCAAATATGAAATTCCTTTTGGTAATCGTTTCAACTTTCTTCATTGTTCATTTTGTATTTGTTCGTAGTTTACCTTTCATAAATAACGAGATAGTGCAGCGCAATACTAAAGAAAAAGCACCTAATCCAGGTGATTACTGAAAATTGTTACATTTTCAGATTTTGCAAAAATACACTTCCCATCCTCAAAGTGAACGCCACTCACACTTTGTTCCACTAGGGACGATTTCCAGCTAGCATAAATCAAGTATCTAGACTACACAACCTCCAACGAAGCGAACGGTCAGAGTTTTTTAATAGGGAGACTAAATTTTTCCCGCTGACAGGAATTCTATCTAGTGCATAAAATTTGGTATTGAGAATGAAAGCACGTTATGACTGTTAAATACAGTTCTCATGGAAATCGATTGTAAATACAAACCCTCATTCTTACATACGTTGCAAACAGTAAAATTTCTAAAATAAAAACAAGCACCGCTGCTGTACTTAAAATCTATACGTAACGATAGCTCTCAAAAGTACCTTGTACAGTGCAAAGCAAAGTTTCTGATCATCAGAAATATTTATATATAATTTCAGATTTACCTTTTAAAAATGCAAAAATGAAATAATACATATTTTTAGCAAACAATCTTAATGAATGGATTAATTGTGCAGTGTGCGGAAGTACCCATTTTGAAGAGCTTTCTTTGATCTACGTTTTGATAATCATCAGATGTAATTCGGTAGAGATAAAATTTCGCTCGACAGAAAAGCTGACTGTCTTGAGGCAAGTCGGCAAATATGAAACCTCTTGATCTTACTCAATGTAATCCACTTAGAGTTGTTGATCAGCGGAAGCATAGTACTGCTCACGGAGGACGCACAACTCACTGTTTGAAAGATGAACTTAACAGATACAAACTACATGTGCTTCGTGGCTTAACTGGCAGAGTGCTTGTCTCATTTGGGTATGCTGTTTCTGTAACTGGTTCGAATCTAGCCAAGGTCTAGATTTTCGCAATTGGGTCTCATTCAACTTTTGAGGTCTGTCATACTACAAATAAGTAACAAGCTTATTGTTCAACCGTTGGCACCTCTACGTTTTCTGCCGAAACGAACATTCCTGCAGTCCACTGGTTTTTCCACACACTAAGCATTCGGTTGTTTGACGTACGTAATAAACGAAAATTACATGGAACAGCAATTCGACGAAATATCTACAGCGCTGACCCTAGTAAACACAATCCACATTTAGCAAATGCAGTAGCTGACATGAATGAGTTCATAAATCATTAATAGTCTTGGTATTGAAGGTTTGGACATTCAACCTTCGTTCCACCGTGCAACTTTAAGCGTTTGCTTCAGTGCCGAGCACAATCGATGACAAATTAGCGTCATTCCTCTGAGTTGCTGTGCCTTGACAACATGAATGACAATGACAACAAAGGAGACAACGTTTTTGGAAGTGGAAGCCATTCGCAGGACGCAGTGCCACTTGTGGTCAGTAGTCTGGTATAGTGGGAAGCAGGAAGAGTTTTGCTGTGCACATATTCAGTAGGCAACTACTTGGTAAGCAGGCTAACGATGTGCAGTCCCACCGATGTCGTGGAAAAGATTCGTTTACCATCTCACACTAGTGTGTCGAGTTTGCTGGCATGTTAGTCTAGTTTTTACAACAATTCTGAAGGCGATCTGAGATGCCATTCATGGGAATACAAGCTAATTATAAATTTCCAGTTTAGTACAACGAGGTGTTTTGATGAGAATATTGAAGCATCCCAGTCCATAAAAAATACATCAATTTTCACCGTGGAAACCTTCGCTGCGATGCTGTACTGTTCGTTGTTACAATGCATTAGCTTAAAAGTGTTATAAACTGAACGTGAAAAAATCAGCCTGCATCTAACCCACACTTTGAGAATTTTACTCAGTAGCTCTCTCCATAACAAGAAAAAGCAAACTGGACTGAATCTTTAAATGCCTTAAGCATTCTAGTCTAGTGTTGACTGAACATTTTCTGGTGAAACTAAGGAAGAGTTCACCCGTTAACTAATTAACAAACTAAAAGGTGCCGATTTTTTTTTTCTTTATTTACAGACCGCTTTATTGTCAACTTAAAAAACATGTTCACGTTCGCAATAAATCTGCAGGAAACAATGAACTTCATTTTCCACTGCCATTGTAATAACGGGCTTCACAAAGTTAACGACTCGTTTAGCCGTTGAACATTTACATGAACTATTTCAGTGTTTTAGAATAAACAGCAGGATAATTCCATAATTATTTTTATAATGACAGGAACAAAAACATTTAGTTAAATAGTACCTTCTGTAAGAACAATAATCCGACATACTGAGATGATGCGATACTGTGCCGAAAACTGTTAACAAGCCGCAGAAGCAACATAACGTAAACAAAATGTTCATCAACGTCCGAAATGAGACGTTATGGGATGATGCAATCCTGTGGGTTAATGATCGTATATCATGCATCCCACTCCTGCTCAACATATGTTCAGGTAGTATACGTATGACTTTCTTAGCCAAGCCTCATCCTGCAAGTGCTAGATAACGCGTCGGCTTTGTTTGGCGTCCTGTAACTCCATTTAACGCTTCACATGCAGTAGGGGTTTTCAAGGAATTTTGGAAACACACGGCTCATGCAAACCGTGAATAGCCCATGGGAACGAAAAATGTTATTTGAAATGAACCGTTTACACTCACTACTATAATTACAATCTAATCCAATTGATCAGTTGCTCACGTCCAAGCAGTAGATTCTGCATTTTGTGCACTTATCACTGAGTGCGGGATCCTTCTGAAAACGTTTATATAAATAAAACTGAAACAATGTTATTGAAAAAATCGTTGCACATACAATTGGTTACCATGAAAACCGAAACCGAAAAGTGCAATGCTAGTATCATTTGGCTGGGTTCATTGCAGTTGTATACTAGGATCGGTAGGGTGTAGACTGAGTTTGCCAGAAACTTTCGGCTTTATGTTGAGAAAAACATGTTTTTAAAAGCAGCGATCATCAGAGTGTGCACAGAAGTCACCGAAAAAACAACAGACATGACAAGAAAGCCAATTCTACTGGTTCAGTAGAATTCGTATAGATTTAATTTTGTAAAAACGAGCTGGTAAGCATGAAGAGAAGACTCAACATTTCGGCAAAAGGAAGAAGTGAACAGTGTTTGTTTAAGATCTGACAATAAAATGTTTACTGAAACTTTATTTGGTTGGAACCACAGAATTGTTGATGGTCCTAACGTAGAATACGAGTGATTAAAACCATTGCGATATTTCATTAAGTAAGTTAGGAAAAGACTTCAAACTGTTAGTCCAGATGTGCTACCGCGTGTTTCTTACCTCCATGTAAATGATGCTGAGTTTGAAACAGGTGGGGCACCGGTGAAAGAACGACTGAAGTCACAGTGTCACTACCTACATTATCGTATTTAGTTGACATCGTCAACACTAATATTTCACTAACAGCAACCTAGTGACTTACAAAATGTAGCACCGCAATAGCGGCCAAATCAGAAAATTGCTGCGGTCGTAGTACAAACTAGTAACACGTTTGTGCCATTTGGCTATAGCTGTTCCCGTCATTTGTCATGCATAAAGCAGAAGGTTCTCGCAAGCAAAACGGCTGTTCCCGAGCGCGTACTAAAATCAAGTCATGTATTCATGACCACTGATTTAAGTGATACAAACAGACAGACTATGTTGGTTGTGAGGCCTACTTGATGTGTCAGTCAAGCAATTTATGCATCATATGTTATTCATCTGAGTCACCAATATCTAAATAATATCAGGGCTTCTGGTGGCAATGACATTGTCAGGATTTATGAGTAGCCCGACTGTCGTTGTGATAAACCGAAAGATGTCATCTGTTTTCTTGAAGATTTTGTCGGTTTGGATGATACTCTACATGACTAACCTCTGTTCACAATATCAACAGCTTTTAATTATCCCCACCCTACGGAGTTTTGTATGATATTTTGAAGTTCTTATTTGATACTCTTGAGCACTAGGATTTTGAGCGACGCTCAACTTGTCGGTGTTCTGGCCGTCATCTTGTCCGTGTCTTTTATACGCAAAACTGTGAGTTGAGCAAACGTCCATTTTTGAACGGTTTGCACGTAAAGTAAGGGTTTACAGTCGTTTAATTTAACATAACTCTGATCTCTGTAAAACCAAGCAAATGCATTTCTTCAGAATGTTGTTAACAAAACGTTCAAGTCAGCAACAACTCAACGTAAGTGAACATAAATGAGCACAATAATTTCTGCCACAAAATTTAAATAAAGACTTTCAAATTTCTTCAACAAATGCGGAAATTTGTGAAACTCTAATCGATCACGATTTACTAAAGATAATGAAAAATATCCCGAACCTATCAAGCTGTATTATAAACATATACATATTGTCAGTTGCAACAAGCTTTATATGTTACGCGATTTCTGATGGAGACCACAGGTTGGCTATACTTGCTTGTTTACAAATGCCAGTGTGATTAATTTGAGTGGGCAACCTGTTTATATAAGTCTGGTTTCTCTTAACCTTCTACAGGTTTCTATAACTCGGCCAATTATGTTTTTTGATTCACTAATCAGTGTGTTACTTGAGTCTCGAGGTGTAAGCGCAACGACTGGCACTGCGTTTTTACAAGTGGGTTAAATAAGTTCCACTAAGACAGAAAAGGAATCTCTTAAACTGCTTGACCAATACAGCCATGAGAATATGTACACAGGATACAGTCTCCGATGAACTATCGTTTCTACGCGCACTGTTCTTACAAAATGGCTATCCAGAGCGTTTTGTAGACAAGACTATGCAGCGTCGTGAGAAACAGGATAAGATAAATCTAGTGGAAAAGAAAGCAGTATTCATCTCATTACCATTCAAAGGGGATACGCTTGTTGAGACAATCACTAGGAGACTTGAGACTGTCATCAATAGAACATTCTACGCTGCAAAATTACGCGCCTGTTTCAACTCTATTCCAGCTTTGTGTTTACGGTCAAAGGATAAAATGCCCGTTTCTGCGACTTCTTTTTGTGTCTCCTCATTTACTTTTTCCTGTGGAACTAGTTACGTAGGTCACACGACCAGGCGCTTAACTGAACGTATCCGTGAGCATCATCCAACCTGGATCAGCAGCGGAGTCACCAAGACAATTACAAGCGCAATTGTTCCACACCTCGTTGATACACATCATACTGTCTACCTGGACTCCTGTTTTCGTTCGATCTACCCAGTCAACGCCAGTCACTCAAAAGCTGTCAGATGCCGAATTTTAGCCACAGCTGAAGCGATTGGAATTCGATTAAGAAATCCACCTTTGTGCGCTTTGTTCAGGCATTGAAGTAGCCATGGCCAACCACCCACACTACGACCGATCAAACCGTCATGGTTCCAGTGGCGTCATAATGGTGACGTAATCGTACCAAAACGTTGTTTCCGTGTTTGCCGAAGGCGTTTCTGACCTTTTCAAACTAGCTACTTGTTTTTGTCCGTTTCGCCTTGACAACTCTGTTTCATATAAATTGTTATGTAATTAGCCTGATGATGAATAACCGAAAACGAGCTTGTTCGCTACACTGCTGTTTTCTGAAATTCATATTTGCTTATGAACACACGTCCACTTCCCAAAAACGAAATGAAGAACGTAATTATGTAACGGTGTTTACTCACAGAGTTGACAAATGACCGTCTTATGAGGGTGGATTTCAAGAAGAGTTTCCAAAACTCCTTTGTAAACAAGCCAGTGAACAAGCTAGACAATATTTTGTGCTATTCAAAACCCCAAAACTACTAGCCACGATTTCAGCTACTTATGCATGCAAAGCAAGAGACGAGTCGCCTTCTGCTCAATAAATCGTGGTTCAAACTGTGTTCACTCTGTGGTTTGTAAAAAGTTTGGTAGACCAACTTCTTGCGTTCGTCGTTGTTGTCGCCTACACACTACGCGTTTTCAACTCGATTCTACTCGCGTCGTCAATGCAACCCCTAATGCATTCTAGGTTAGAAATTTCTGTTCCAACTGTTTCAAAGCAATAACACGGAGCACCCCAGTAGACTTAGGTCATGCTTTACACGAGGAAATTTCACTGACCTGTCCTCTGAACTAGAGTCTACCTCCATATTAACCATTGATCCATTGTTGTTTTTGGAGTATAACGTTTGCATTCTGTAGAACGAGTATTGTGATTTAGATTCGCTGACAATGGCTAATACTATGTACCTGTTCGCTGAATCCATTTTCCTAGTTTATCACTAAACCCTCAAAATCACGCTCTCTGTTACCATACGGTACAGAAGCCGCACACAGATCAAGACCACATTCAGTGAATCAGCTAGCCTCATAAGATGAGTGACACCAAATTTCAGGTAAAAAAAGAGGATGTCACTGCGTTTATCCGTTATATACCATGCGCTCAACTGTATAATCCTCTTAAAACGTAATGACCATGTTATCAAAAACTTAAATTTTTCACTTCATCAGGAATCAGGCAGCTTAACATAAATTACATAAACAAATTGCACCATTCGCAGTCCAATCAAAGCGGCTAGTATTAACGGCATTACGCACGTTTGAAAAGTTTTCCAATTTACTGTCGCTAATTTTGCAATAGCTTAGGTGAAGAACAATAAGTCAGCAAATGTTTCTGAAGGCATGTGAATTTACTATGAGGGTGCAAGCTTGAAGTAATCTGAAATACGTAAAAAGCGGTCACACGTACACATCCCAAACCGAGAGATGACCTAAAGAAAGTAGCAAATACACTGCGGGTCAGCTGACGATGTGCTAGTGTAATCCATATCACGCACAACGCATTTAGTTATGTAGTCAAACGATTATAACAAGGTATTTACTTATGAATTACAATCCTTACGCCCGCCGCAGTTTAAATCAAAGTCTGGATTGTTGTGTCGATTATGTTGTTGTCTTTCTAGAAGTTTAGAAGTTCTTGGTTCTAAGGCTCAATTGAAAAACGGAATTAAAATCTGAAATGGATTCAAGAACAGAATTTTCAGTTTTACACCGTATGTCTTTAGTTTCAAATGATTTGATCAACATGTCTCTGATGAACAGAGCCATCAGCTAAATCGAGCATTTGTTGTTGAGATTGTTCAGTGCCAGCCCACTTGAAGATCGAATTTCGTTGTCACGATGGGAAATAATTTCAGGTGAGTCCAGGCTAAATATAATGGCTCATATAATAAGTTGGTTGAACGGTTTTGCTGCACTTTGACCCGTATTCCCATGAGCTGTGTTGTAACAAACCATTCTGAACATCTTAGTCGAGCTTAACAAAATTGGGTGAACTGAAAGATGTTATAATACTTTCAAAATAGATAGGAGGTTCTCTGATGCTTTTATTTGACTGAGGATTTTTGAATGTAGTCAACAGGTGACGACAACCCAATTTGCTCAACCAGTCTTTCAGCTTTTGTGAGATAAAATGATTGCTGCTGGCGGTAACCAATACACAGGTGACTCATTATCGGCTACAAGTATTCCAAAGTGCAGTAGTTGTAAAGTTGACGCATATGGAACTCGGGAATATACCTAATAGGGGAAAGTATGAATAAGACATAATATCTATCTACAGATGGGTCACAATAGTCCGCATGAAAGCGCTGTCAGAATTCACATTGCATCGACCAAAGAACACAATGAATGAATTGGAATGATATTCCTGTATACAACTGACCCTGCCACGTGCCGTTCGAGCAATGTCTGCGTTGATTTCAGGCCAAAATGTCAAACGTGCCAATGACTTCAGTGTTCCGTATCAAGGTAGCTCAAATGCGTCATCCAACATTATCGATTGGAATGCATGAGGCACAATAATTATATCGTTATAACATTGAATATCACTGGGGGTAAGCAAGGACTCTTTGCGACGGGTATGAAGTCACGGGAAACTGCGTTTCGTAGTTGCGTTCCATAATTTACGTATAAACAGAATAACAGAATGAAAATACTTTCTATTATCGGGAGTCAGATTTACTCGGGTTACCGGTAGCAGCTGGACTAGAAGAAAATCGCAAGTCCCAGTTCCTGCAGATTCAACAGACAACGCAAAATAAACCTTCAAAATTTTCATACACCCAAGAACAATAATAGATTGACCGAAATTAACAACAAAAGTTGGCCATGTTCAGGCATCTGGCCGTGTGTCTGTGAGTGACAGCTGACAGTTGTTAGTGTGTAAAATATTCCCAGTAATACCCGCAACATAAAAATCAGTCGCCTTCAAGACAACCGACGGTTTAATCCCTTTCATAAAACTATCAATGTCGATAATAAATAGAGCTTTTGGACTCACTTTTCTAATAAATTGTTGTGTTATGTGATGTATAGGATCAACAGAATTAGCAGAAATTATGGTAAAACCAATGGATTGAGACTCAGTTGGGATAAACAAGTGTAGTTAAAATGATTATTGTGGTTCGCAGCAAATAACTAGGCATGTGAGGAAAAAACTTCACCCGTGCTTTCTGACTCGCAGACGCGAACATACCTCTGACGAGAGTCACTGTGTTTTACAGGTTTGCTTTTCTGAAGCAATAGATATTAAGCGCATCTTTGAACCAAGACAGACGTACTATATATCATCCATTTGATCATATTCACTGTATTTAGGATTGTGGAAGCGGCAGATAAGTCGATATGTTTAGGAACGTGTTCCGATGTTGGAAATTATTCGCGTACAAATGACGTGGCTCAGTTGCTGTAGTTCTTTGGAAATTATATGATTCAACTAACACTGCTGTTGCTGTGCCCGTCTCCGAAAAACGTTTACCATGTAATACAGCTGGTTTTATGTTAAACGCGGACGTATATGAACTGGTAACACGAAAGCAATATGACCAAGCCTATGCACGTTCATAAAAACGACTGTTGGGCAAACGCCAACCATAGTAATAATGTGGAGCTACTTCGCCAAGAACAACAAGTTGTAACAGCGCGTTCGATTAGTTCGGGCTCGCCAACTGTTGAAACGGTCCAGCACAATAATACCCAGTCTAATTCTCAATATTGAAACGTGTACGACAATGAAAACTAAGGCTCAACGCGTTGACCGCGTGTGTTGTTACCAAACCTAGAAAATAGAATGTATAGAGAGAGCGCGTCAAGCTAGCTGGGTATGAGGCGACGGCGAGGTGATTAGCCCCAAGATGAAAGTTACAAGTTAACGGCTTGACTAGAACAAAAGAACAGGACGTTGAAGTCATCAACAGTATGCAATGAAATGCGACTATCAAAAATAGTATTCATTATAATTACCACAACGCTTACCCACATTGTTAGCATTATAAAACACAGCTGATTTTTGTCTGCGGAGGCTTAAACACTTCGAAATTGTCCACAGAGCAATCTGGTAGATTTAAAGAACGTCTTAAGACCAGGGTATTAATTCCTGCGCTTAATCGATCCTGGAATTACGTTTCGAGGCTTGTGAGCGAAGTTGATGGAAGGATACACGAATATCTTGATTAACTTTCATCACAAAAGTATGAGGCGTCGTTCATTCTGTAGCTTTAGAGATGACAGGTTGAATTCGTTTGAACAGATGGTGTTTTAAACAAGCGTAAAGAAGTGAAATGTGGGATTCGGGAAACGCTGGGTTGTTGATCTTTGTCAATGACCATGAGAAAACATGGTGTAATGTTTTATTTTTTCATATGTTTACACTTAATACATCACGTTTCATTTGTCACGAAGCTAAAATTGAATAAGTTTTTAACGAATAATCTCCAGTCAATCGTTTATGAAAAATTAGTATAAAAAATAAAGAAAGAGTATGCGTAGAGCATTTTCGTATGTAAAGTGCGTGGTAACAAACATAATTTTAGTAAACGTATTTGGCAATTCAAATTTATCATTGCCGTTTGAACACATGAGAAGCTATGAAGTACAAAATGAGGACTACGTTGTAATTTTGTTGGCTCACTTGTTGTATCCTTAATACTGCGTGTCCAGACTAGCTGTGGATTAAAACCAAGTACATTTGCGATTACTATTACGTACTTCAAAATAACACATCCGGTGTTGTGGGCAATAAATTCCTTATGATAGATGTTTGTATGAAAAATTTGGATATCCGCTCAAGTTTACGGGCTATCGATGATTGCTCGAAAATTCCTCCAGTATATAACTCACACTTTCACAGTCTAGTCTCGTCTAAATTACTATCTTCCAAACTGTTATTTACCAAGCCATTTCTAAGGCTCACCGGGAGATATGGTGGGTAGCAGCAATAACAGTTTGAGTAATCCCACCTTAATGTATACATTGTAGAACACCAGAACTACCCTCCAATTTAACCTTTCAATAAACCATCCGCTACATTTCACTAAAACGAACACCAACCAACGTTTAATAGCGACTTCAAAAACCGCGCCATCAAATTAACATAAACTCGACTGAGGCATTCATTGGATAGAGTTGTAATCGCTGATCATCGATTCAATTTCGCTTGAAAATTATCGTTATACATTTTAGAACAAGTGAGTAAATCACTACATGTCTTACCACGTTCTGCCCCTCAAACTACAATTGCGATGTTGCGTGAAATTCTTTTGATAAGAGTACTTCGGTTAGTTTTGCATTAATGAACACTTATTTGTGATGAGGCATATTGGGTCTGCTTTACAGAAATTAAAGCAATCTGGAATAACGTTGGTATACTAGCATATTGGCACATTGGCAACAGACGCAGTGCCATTAAGACCGATCCTAGACATGTACAATTCGCCGTTTCATGCTTTGGCAAAATGGCTAGTGGAGATATTAGAACCGATCAAATCATGATTAACTCCTTTTAGCCTAAAGGACATCTTCGACTTTGTAGACTTAATCAATTCAGTGAATATCTGGAATGACAACATGTTGTCCTTGGATGTGACTTCTCTATTTACTAGTGTTCTGTTGCAAGAAACCATTGATTATCGAGAACAATCGGACTGATGTCGGTGTTCCAGAGAAAAATTGAAAGAAGTATTTTTGTTTTGCACTTATAACGTTCAGTTCCAATTTATTGGAGAGTTTTACAGGCAGAAAGATGGAGTAGCAATGGGTTCACTTCAAGGTCCGCTAGTCGCAGATATATTTATGGTCGGACTAAAGACCGCTGAACTCAACCACATCGTAACTAAGTGCAAGCTCTACAAACGCTATGTGGATGGCTTCGCAACGGTTCGAGAAAACCTATTTCCAGTGCGATTGGTTCCCACTTGCTTCACACTGGTCATCAATTAAATCCGGATGAAGCGTTCCGAGTCATCTACAAGGTTCGCCAATTCTGGTCTGGATCTGTCACTATGCTATTATTGTCAACGCCCGAAGCTATTACTATCAGACTCCACACCCCCTGCCTAAATGCCCAAAAACAATTCGTACAAACCCCCACGTCCCCTGGCCAATCATGCCACATCCACCTGAAACCTGAGCAAGCGTGAACCGCTCGACGCTGATGAACGCGTGTCTCGTGACAGGCATGTGTAACACCAACACATTCACCAACACTCTCACCCTCCCCCAGTAGGCTGTGATTCGTACCACACATTTGATTTTTGATGACCTATTTGACACGTGATAATTTTCATATATGACTCGCACTTACCTTATGTAACTGTAATAGGATGATGAGAATTACCGAAAAAAGCTATTTGCTATATGAATTCTACGGGGATCTGGGAGGAATATTGGAGAACATCTATACAACCAATATTTAGATCATACCAAAAAATGTCTGAGAGACAGGAATTGCCAACGCAAAATATGAACAAGATATACATGCACCCCACAGATTGTTTGCTAACTGAATAAATTTTTAATCACAGGATGACCAGTTCGTTGGGCAACAATAAATGCATTTGAACTAATAGGTTCACATCTGAGATTGTGGCGACGCTTGATTGCACGTCAAGTCAGGTTTCTATGATGGTTGGACGTATATTGCGAGATAATATATAGTCGAGGAAGTCTTGTTGAGGCACCATGAAAACCTTTTAGTACCTTTGTGTTTCTGCCTCACAGATTTGCTTTAAAGAAAAGGCATTCAGTGATAATCTTAATTTATTTTAGAATAGTATTGTTGTCGTCAAAAATAACTACTAATTTCTTTGGTCAACTCCAGCAGAACTTCAAACCGTTTGTCATCATCTTATTCATAAAGCCCGTAAGCTTCAAGAGACTGAACAGCTTAGTATAATGATCGAGGATAATCTTGTATGGGCTTCCCATTTTCAAGATCAATATAGAGCAGGACATTCCCACTGTGATGAATGAAGCCAGTCCGCGAGCTGCTGCCTTAGATTTGTCAAACCATACCCGTTAAAGAGGTACCATGAAAGACTGTCGAAATGAAAACTCGGAACACATATAAAATAGCTGAAAATAACTTCACGATAAAACGCTAAAATCCTTATAATTAAGTCAACACGCACTGGTCGTTGGTCGAAATAATATCACATATTCAGTCTCACATGATCTTTTGCATATGCAAAGATTATACATGAAACCTAGCTGCAGAATTACTGAACGTCGTCAGATTTTATTATATGAATGCGATTTATTCTGCGGTTGCCAACACTTGCAAGCAAGATGTCTCGTGTTACATGTTCAATCCGTCTTAAGAACATTAGGAACATTATAATGAACTGCTAACATTAAATCAATGATTGTCGTCAGCCGTGTGTGCAAAGTTTGCATTTTTGCAACCGATTCCAATCTTGGTCACGTATTGGTCTCTATCGTACACTGGTAAGTGTCATATGTAATAATAGATATATCATGTTTCACAACATCAGTAGCTACAATGACCAGTTGGATACTGACCGAACACGAGATTTAATTTTAACGTCTGCATTGTAAGAAATCGACTACATGGTTAAGGCTGAAAACTTCCGGATAACGGTTGTTGATTTTTCTCACTGCAGGTGCCAACTCTTTCGCTAACATCATTTGAAGTGATAAGCCGCTTTCTATAACTAGCTTCTACAAAAGATCTTGAGTTATCTGGACAGATCTTCCTTGTTCTAGTAGTAGGGTGCTCACCTATATTGAGGGGTTTTCAATAGGTCCAGATATATTCATGCCAGTGTGTGATATGTAAACGTAATCTCCTGTTGTGGCGTCTGATAAATTGGACAACAAGAAAATGGAATACGCTTCATTTCAGGTGAAATGGTTACATATGTATGCAGTAATACAGACCTAACTCAATGACATTAACTGATTTACTTGGTAACGCGAAGACAAATAGCGTTGACAGATCCGTCATACATTTGAACACCGCGGCTTATGGATTGAAGCTCTGGTTATGGTTTGATCACAAATGCATCTGCCAGGTGTGGGTCTAATGACAATCAAACAACATCCATTCCTAATGTCGACTAACTTACCGCTGATTACGAACTAAACGTTGAACGTGCTTTGATCAAACAGTTCATGCAACTTAGGTTATTGTAATCTAAATGTTTTCATTGGTTTTGTTGACGCTTCATTATCTGAGAGCTAATGACATTTGTGAATACCGGCGCTACAACGAAAAACCTATTCTTCAATGTTGATCATTGTTATCTCGTACGGTCTCACCCAAATCAAACACGTTGCGAAGGCTATGCTGCCAAATTTTCCTCTGATCAGCATGCAACTCTGGTAACCATTTGTTACCCGGACAATATACTGAGTTGCATATTTGGAGTTTGGCTGTTGGCAATCGATTGCTTTTGTGAAACCGCTCGAAACGTTGGTGATATGATGATTCCATCAAGAATTTGCATGATATAACCGTATTTGCTCACAATTTGTGGTGGAGTGCAGCCATATTACCCGTATTACGTTACTATGATTCACGTCTACCGTTAATGATACAATGCGACAGAAGCCAAAATGGGATTGGAGCAGTTCTGATGCAGAACGGCCAGCCGATTGATTTCCGAAGTCGAACCATGAGTAGTGCCGAGACCCGATACGCACAAATCGAAAAGGAACTG
>JTDE01000938.1:149642-164230 GCA_014338405.1 Paragonimus skrjabini miyazakii
GTTTGAGTCATGAGACTTAGTTACATAACATTAACCACGTGAGTTGTGTGGTGGAGTGCAGCCAATCATGTACGCCATACCTGCATTGGCCAATCAGATTGTTTGACAATGACCTATATATACAGTGTCCATAACAGACTAGATGAGAGATTGTGCGTGGTGTAGTGAATACACATCTTGCTCTGAACCTGACTTGTTCTACACAATTATCCTGCGCAACACGACTATTATGATAACGATGAAAATGTTGAATTTGGCAGAAATGCTATTAGCTCACCGTTGAGCAGTACTTGAACACTAACTTCTACGTTGCTATGGTATTCCGAGACCGTTGGTTATATGCATTTTGAAACAAATCGGTGAATTCCACTCAACTTCCATTGCAAGGTTTCGCCATACGTTGAATATAGGCGTCATTGCTACACTATCGTGGACATCGGACATGTCATCAAGAAAATGTAGGATTTTAACAGTCAGAGCAGTTCATTTTGACAACCGGTGAATCGGAAATGTTTCTGAAAGCAGTTGTTTGTAACTCGACTAGTTTCATGTATATTCACGCAGGCTAGTTCAGACGCTTCAAAATATTTTTAAGGAAAATAAGATTTAGGTGACCCATTTGCATGATGTGAGTATCACGTAAGCTTCCATAAAACAAACTTAGAGATCTACAATGGAGTTTGCAAGTTCCAGTACGAAGTGCTTGGGAATTTCCCTCGAAGTGGTCCTTCCTCAAGATCATTCGGTGAATTCTTACGACAATATGAGGTGGACAGACAGAGACCAACTACTAAATTACCAGACCCTTAGGGTGACTTTGTGGAGTAGCTTGTGAGGAGCTTGCCAGATTTCGGCTTGTTGTTCAAATTACTGAGTCTGGCCCAGCAGAGTCGCCAGTTCTTCAGGATTCATTTCCACAAAATCAGTGATTTTGGTAATTGACACGGTTTGATTAACTTGTTTTGACGACGGCGCCATTATTTTTCATTTCAAACTGCATGGCATTTACTGCTTTCAACAATGGTGATACTTAGCAACGCAATACACAGCACTTACCTTCACGTTGTTCTCCCTTGTAAACAGGTGGAAGTGACAAAACGTAATTTTGTGATTATAATTTTTGTGTGAAATGATGGTCATACACGTTGAACGTCTCTTACAACTGATCGCAGCTCTCACATTCTCACGGATCTTCCAGTCCTCTCATTTTGAAAATAAGCACGAGAATCGAGCTTCGCCTTCTCTGGGGCTCGTCAATAATGCATATCCTTGTCACTGCCTTGATTAGATCTCCGGCCCAGCTTTCGTGAGTCAATCATGGTGACCACTACGGCATAGACCTCACACTAGGCACGACTGAATCATCATAAACGGACGCCAGCCATATTCTTATGTGAATAATGATCGCATGACCCGATCGCGTTGAGGGGGAGCACAATAACCCTCGACTAGGACTTTTCTCTAAGTTGAAATCACAGAACTCTTTAACTTGTTGAACGATATTTTGCTCACTGGTGAATAGTTACGGATTGTTTTTATAAAAATTGAACATAACTGGGAACTGATCGCAGCAATCGCCTTCTCAAAGACTTTCCAGCCGTCACCTCTGCAGAAGAATCATCAGAATCGAGCTGCGCACTTTCCACTTGTTTATCAAAAACTAAAGTCAAAATCTCAACCTCTGGCCTGTGGTATAAAATATTCCATGTCGAATTTAGCAGATTTAAGACATTTGTCAATTGTTTAGATATTGGTAAACAGAGGTGATATTTATCTTGTTAGACAATTTAGAATATTAATGAAGACAGCTAGAATAAGTCATATATGATGTGTATACTGGCATCTTGATTCATGTGCTTCACATATTCTCACCTTCTTTTAGGCGTCGACAATCTGAAAGAGACAGACTCTTTTTACTGTGCTAAAGAGTTGCAGATTCAAACTAATTCATTAGCTAACGGATATTTTGCTGATTCTATGTCAAGGAATACCGTTATCAAAAACCGGTAAGTCGTTCGAGCTCCGTGCCCACCTACCTTCGGTAGCCACTATACTAGTTGAAAAGATAGCAGTGAATGATGTTTCCCTGAAATTATTGTACTCGAAGGAAGCAAAACTTATTACTTGCTTGCTAAAAAATATCGGACGCATCTTCGATCATTTTTAAAGCTATCATTTTTATTACTATGACCAAATTTACACTTGAAGTCAAGAAACCATGCTTCATTATCTGACTTCGAAGTTGAGATGGGGTAAGCCACGAAGACAGTTCATTTCTGCACCAGAGTTGGCACAACCAGGGTATAAATACCCTTACCACATCTGTGAAGTATTACCGACTACCAAAAACCTCGAATAACCATGCTCTGTATGTTTTGTTTTTACAGTATTCGAAAACACGCCAAATGACGCAACAACCAATGTCAGTTCCTCATGACACGAAAGCTGTTGCGACGAAAGAAACGGAGGAAATCGAGATAAAAATCCCAATGGCTCAACGTCACGGAACACCATGTATTCATGTGAATCATACAACACTCGGAATAAACGTGAGTAAAACAATGATGGCAGTGCAACTAATCTTGCAGTCACTCACCCGTATTTGCTTCCGATAATTCTTACAAAATAAATGCGGAATAAATATGATAATGTCTTCTAGGTTTCTAACAGAAAATCCAATCACATTTGTGGAGATTAAATATTCAGGCACTGTACAGCGTCTACAACTGATGTAATTTTCCGCCAAAATATTCGGGAACTTCACTGATAAGTTGATTTTATGGAAATGATCGTGTGATAACAGCTGTGTTGACTAAGACCTAAACCTGAGTGCAAACAGAAATTACGCGGCTCAATCAGGAACTTCTGTGTCCAGATGACCTTGAGCACATAACCCAACGGAATCAACATTTACGTTGACACCGACTACAGTATGCAATAAACAACGACTTATGATTCATTCGCCTTCGGGTAATGCACACTCCGACCTGAGCGACTTTGTCTTCAAGGTTATGAAAAGTGATCTGACGAAATACTGCACAACCAACTCTCTAATCGATCACTTTTAAATTGCATAATCCGTCCATTTATAAAGTACCATCATACCGTATTTGGTAAGATAGTAGAGTTAGGGCTTTAAACAGAATTTGCTCGCACAGGAAAGTGACTTCATCCAGTTAGCAAAATCAATTCGATTAACACAGTGTGTATTGGACTGATTTACATGTGTAAAATTGCTCCGTTCTGTGTGGGGACTAGTAACGTTTGAAGATGGTTTGAGAAGAGCGTACCTGTGTGGGCTGCTGACTATTGATAACAATGTGACGTGTGTACTATCGAAATCTACCTAATAAATTTATTCAATGTTAAACCATTGATCTTCACTCAATCAATCAGTTAAAGTAATATGGAAATATGAATTACAATATTATGGCATTTCTAATTCAACTCGTCAATCGCATCATAATCGTTGTTGGAATGTATAGTGGTTACAATATTTAGACATAACTTATTGAACAAGTCCTACTGAATCGAACTAAAATGTCACCATCTTACAGCAAGTGGTCTTCACCTCCTGATTAATAATACATGCTACTGAACAAGTAGGTTTAATCGAGTTGCTTTGAATTGAGTTGAATTTAATGCATAACTTGTGTTCTTGATTGTGTTCACTCAATTAATAATTACCAGAAAGCAGGTTGCGGACATTGTGAATTAGTAACTGCCATAAGGGATACAGTTTTATGGGATTAGCATTTTACTATGATTTTATATGTAGCAGTTCCCGTTTCTCCGGAAAGGATACGGGAATGCTAATAGTATTTATGGGGACGATGTGCCTATTAGCAGAAAAATTGATAACGCAACCGATTATACATCAGATGTCTGAAAACTCAGAGTCATCATTTAAGATGTATGCATCAGCATGATTTAGTCCACTCTGATCAGGTTCATACAGGCCTACGGGAAAGACCCCTGAGTAAACAATGGTAACGCAGTACAGAAGACGGATCAGTCATATTGTAGCGAAAAGGCGTCCAATAATGCACATTCCTTATTGTCCAACACGCTAGTTCACATGCTACGCGCGCGCTCGCGTTTGAGTCAGAATTCTAGTCTACCACACCCCGAGGTTTCCGCTCACGCGTCGTGTGCACTTCTGCGTGGTTTATGTGGGTGATCGGAGCCTTCTATCCAGAGGTTTTTTGCCTGCCAATCTTCGTCCGTTAGTCCGATTCCGTTGAGCGATTGCTCGTCCGGTCGCTCGTGTTGTCTTCCATCTATCCACTGTGAACTTCGACTGACCTCCACAACCGTGCAGAGATATCTCCCCGAGTGCTGGAATAATCGAGCCTCCGATCTGGTCGTCCATCCTATTTTGCGTGCCATGTCTCGCCCGTGGGTCCGACCCGATCGAGCGATGATTCATCCGATTGCTCCCGTTGCCCGCCATCCGATCGTTGAGGGTTTGTGGACGTGCCTCCCCCCACACCGCATTGAGGCATTCCGCCGTGTGTTTGGATGCTGGCCCCTCCGGTCTGAGAATCCACCACAATATAACCGAACACTCAAACTCGAGATCGTTTTGTGGAGACCGCAATTGGGTGGTAGGAAGAAATGACGATCCGGAGCATAAAACATAAGTAGGTGGTCATGCATTGATTGTTTTCACAAGAATCAGGATAAAACATTCACAGGCAAGAAACTTATTTTGGCCACTCATCGGAGAATGAAAAGTGTACGATGGGTCCGTGTTAACCGCCGTGTCATTGACCTTACACTGGGCGCGACTGAATCATGACAAGCAACCAGTCAGACACATTTGCTTGCGAGTAATCTCCAGGTTGCCGGGTCACGACGAAAGACGATACGATATCTGTCCTTTTGACCCCAAATGCTCATCCCACTTCTTTCCAAGTTGACATCACGCAACTCACTATCTGATTGTGCAGAATGCGGTTACCGACGAGTATTTCTGGATTGTGATATACAAAAGTAGTATATGATCGTAAGTTAGTCTCAAATGTCACACTTCCATAGAATTTCCAATCAGCCCGTTTGGAAAGAATCACCACACCCGAGTTCCTTTCTTGTTAGAACTCGTAAGCAGTAAGCGTGCTACCCACCGCTGGACAAGTGTTGCAATAACCCAAACGTTTCGTTCAACTTACAGTATGGATTCTGAAATCAATAATTCTACGTTTCCCCCAATATGCCTTAAGGGTCACCTGCAGATTAACAGTGAACAGCTTCGTCATCAAACGTTTAGTTGATACAAACTGCGAGTTTGTTTGTCTCATGCAGGAGAAATTTGCACAGACCATCGCATTGAACTCCAAGTGATATGTGTTATTCCTCTAATATGTACTATAATCTGCATTTAATTTCAATCATTTGAGAGCCCACACCATATTGATATAGGCGTTGTCCCATAAGAACCGAACAGTTGCAACAGTTACGAATAAATTCGTGCCAGCAAATTTCGGGTAACTTCCAGTAAAAATCTGACTAACCGACTCCTGCGAAACTGCCAATTATGAGAGCGTCCATTGAGGCAGACCACGTAAAATCTTTCTTCAGATGCGATATTTAATAGACATTTTTAAAAAGTATAATTGCTCCGCACTAGATCTTCCATTTGATGTAGGTAAACAATTTCTGTTCTCACACCATTCGGCTATCTCTAGCTCCGGCCAAAAATCGAATTCACACTGTCACCTGATTCCATTACAACCCACATTTTCATTAAGGCAATTAGCTGAAAAATGATACCTTATCAGCATGCGTTCGTTGGATCAGTCAGTCGACAAAATTCATCAGCATTTACGACGTCAGTGATATCGGTGGTTATTTTGCTCGCCATTTCTTGGACTTGTTGAACACAAGTTTGTAGCCAATTTTGGGTTTCGTTTTAGAGAGATATTTGGGAGAAACTAACATTGTTCAAGATGTCTGAAGCATAACCTATAATGATGGTCAAGTGGTTTGTTGACAAATTTGCTAAGTCTGATGAGGAAACGTATAATAATACGACTATTGAAAGCTGAAAACATATCGGTATTATGATCGCTTTTAATTCCTCTTTAATTTTCGCGAAGGCTGCATAAATATTAATTGAATTGTATACACTTGATATCCCTATCCTTTGCCAAAATACGTTCTATTTGACTTGAATGCTATACCTGGATCCCTGCTATGCGGTTTCACCAAGTCTACTTGCGCGGAGTCAGGAAGAACAAGACTGCGATAAATCACACTGTATTGCCGACTTCAGGTTCAACAAATGAATGAAACGCCTGTAAATATATTGCATGAAATAGTTGCCAAATATGGCCATTTACTCGTTGAATCACTGTCCGCTTGTTTAAGCCACTTCGCGACCAAGTGGCCAAGTAGGGCCAACTCCATAGCCATTGCACTCTGATTAGTTCATCGGGCTAGCGCGACAAGTACGCTCACTTTCACATCTCCTCCTGGTTGTTCCGACGCGCACACCAGTGCTTTGTTGATGTATGATTTCGTCAGCCGTCACCCATGGCCTGATTGGTTGGCTATGATTAATGATTTTGTCAGCCGTCACTGCTGACCTGATTAGATTGTTGTGATTAATTCCTCTCCTAACAACACTAAGCAACGAAATCCCATCAATCGACTCCTGATTCGGGGAAACTAATGACCAGTTTTCATGCTATTCTTGGCTTTATCTTGAGACTGGGAAAGGGGAACTTCTAGTCCTTTCTTGACATGTGTATGACCCTCTGAGTGACCGTTTTAATAAAAAGGTTTGGCTAATGCAGTTTCGTGTTGACCAGGCAGTATTCCCATTTTATGCTGCTACGAAGCAAGTGGACAGAAATTAAAGCACCTTTGATGACTAATGAACGATTGTATTCTACTTGAAATTGGCAGCTGCTAAATTGAGTTCAAAATATGTCTCCGTGGACTAATTGACTTGATTCTGGTGCAGGCAGAAGTCTAGGCATGAAAACCATCACAGACAAATTTACCACTAGTCAGGTTCTTAGTCACTACATTATTCTCCATCTTGTTTCTGCTTGTGACTTTTGAATCTACCTGTGTGTAAGAAGTAGTGCTCATCGTGATTATAGTTGGCTCACAAAAACATAATGGTCTAGAATACGTGTGATTACCGTGGTTGTTGGTAGTGTTGAGGTGTTGCTGGAAGTACTGACGTCTAGTACCAAAGTGTCACAGAGAAACGGAATAGTGGCTTCCTGGATCAGTTTGTTGACTGTAATCAGTTGAAGTTATTAAATATATGGTTGGTAAATATTGACATCTATTGCCTATTGCAAAGCTGACTGCGAAGAAGCGTTTAATTATTCTGTTGCAAATTCTGGCAGCTTATATACTGATCAGTTTAGAGTGGATTGGTAACTTCAAGTATGTTCACCATTGTTACAAGTTTGCGGTAACCTTGCGTAAAATACAATGCAAGCTCCAATAAATACGTTCAAAAAAGGGGAAAGAAGAAGAAAAAGAGAAAAAAACATAGTAGTTGAACCGATAACGCGCCAAATAACTGGTACGATCCACCTTGTCTGCTGTGTCCCAGTCACCATGTCATGAAAGTTGAGGTGGTACGTCTTGTCCATAGCCCAGCCGGTGGCAATCCGATTACGCCATCGGAATCTGTGTGTTCAGAAGCAGTTGGTTCACACCCTGGGATTACCATGGTCGTGCACGTAAACCCAACCGACTCGACAATTTATTATCTTCCCTCAAACCTACCTGAGTTGGCGCTGATTACCTGAAACCTACCTCGTTTTTTAGCATAATCAAAACGAAGTCCTGTTTGTTTTGTCTAGTCATCCTCCCCTCGTACTATTCCTATTCAGAAACTTTCTCTACTGCTACTGAATAATATACATATAGTTGTAGCAGTCTGAGATGAAAAGTTATCGAAAACAGTTCTGTTCGCCGAAGAGAAAATCCATTTTCATGAGTTCTGTGGGAGTTATCAGCTCTTGGAACACAAACGCATCAGTGAGAATATACCTTGCTACTTCCAACCGGATGGGTTCGAGTAAACCAGCGGGTCAGTCAGTCGGAGAATGTTGGGGCAAATTGCGGGTATATTAAATTACTGTCAGAGGTTAATCTTTTCTGTGCACTTTAGGCAGACGGCGATAGTCTAGGGACCATGTTCCAGTAGGCCAAATAAGCACAGTATTTGGCCGTAGCACTAAACATCTATTGCTTTTTTGACGAGAGGTCTAAGTTATTTCTTCTTCTAATGCCGCCGTTTTTCTTTAAACAGTTCAATTCATCTAAGTATGGCTTAGTCAATGTCTTTTTTGTCCGTGGAGTAAACTTTAGGTACCGACGTTGCAAATTAACCGACGTTGATTTCAGTTCTTGCTTGTTTAATGTAAATAATGAAGTTGTTGCACGTAATTTATCATAACTTTCCAAATTGAATTTATATCAGGTTGGCCATTCGTACGACTTGGACAGCAAACTTTGGAACCTAGAGAGTGTCTCAAGCAAAATACTGTTTGTAATTACGAGTATACTGTGTAGGATTGTTCAGCACTTTGGAGCATGTTTTCAAGGAATACGACTAACGAAACAGTCCGGTCATTCTGAGGTCGAGTCGTTCAGTCGCAGTGCTATCAGCGTACAGCCGAAACTCTGCACTTTCGCTTCCCAACAAATCATCCACCACGGTTCCATATTTAACCAACTTCCACTTCATCTGCCAAACAACTGCCACTGCGATGTCCCATTGGCTATCACCATGAAAATTAAGTTAGACCACTCAAAAAATAGAATGAGTACCGTGATTTCAGCTGGGAAAGAAGTCTCAGTTTTGGGACCATCGATTGGAGTTAACAGGACGATTACTTTGTCTCCTGTTGAGGCCATCGGGTAACCTGGGCATTACTCAAAAGAGAATATGGTTGAGCTTTCGTATGCGGTGATTCAGTTGTGTCCAATATTAGGCCAATAGCACAGTGGTCAAAGCTTTACTTCATTAAAGGGTGAACGGATTTCTAGTCCCGGTCCTGCACTATCGACAAGCACCAGCAAGAGCGAAAGTTGAGTACGGTAATTTTTTTCTGAAAGAAGTGCCTGGAGGCTATATGGAAATACAACAGTCACGACCATTGCTGAATTGTGTTCAGGTCTGGATAGACACTTCATTCCCTCTGACCAATCAAACTCAAAAGTTGAAACAGCGTTTGCGTAATTTCTAATAAACACGCAATTCACAGTCT
Organism: Paragonimus skrjabini miyazakii; assembly: GCA_014338405.1. Taxonomy (NCBI): domain Eukaryota; kingdom Metazoa; phylum Platyhelminthes; class Trematoda; order Plagiorchiida; family Troglotrematidae; genus Paragonimus; species Paragonimus skrjabini miyazakii. Next base: position 158,885 of record JTDE01000938.1, read on the forward strand.
CCGTTCACTGATTTCTTTGATGGCCTTGATTACCGCTTGCATATTTATTGTGTTGTATTTGTCCTGATGCTGACAAACTAAAAAATCCCGCATTCTACCAAAATGAATACGCAACTTAGCAGAAAACATTGTGGCTTATCTAGAGGCGTCCACAGGAACAGCTGTAATTTTATGAACTATCAAACGTAAGCCATCAACTGTGTGATGAAACTAGAAAACCACGACAGCAAACAAAAACAAGGGAGTATGTGCACAAATGGGACAAAATGCTTACTGCTGAAACCGAAATGGATCGCAGGGAACGTGAAGTTTTTTGAGTGAAAATCTCGACACATACAGAAAGAAGACGACGCTATAGTGGGACGATATCAGAAAAATAGTTTACACACACGGGACAGGAATTAACGTTGGGCGTTTGAAGATCGGTAAACGCGAGAGGCTAAAATATTTCATTGTGCGATTCATTTGGCGGCCAAGAGTCGACAAAATATAAGAAGCGACAGAGGACGCTTGTCGTGGTAAGCGGTCAAATCAAACATATAAAGAAATTTGATGAAACAGCAAGTAAAAACACAAAATCCATTTTGGAAACATAGTTATTTCCTAGCGTTACAAAACCTACATGACCAAGCCAGATTTTATTACAATTGCATAAGTCATTAAAAAGAATTTTCACGTTGTTTCTGTCAATCTTTACAAGTACAGTGCCAGTTTACCAGTTAATACTTACGTAAACCTGGCAAATATTGTTCATAATACACAAAAACAGCTAATATCACAATGGTATATCGATCGCCTGTGTTGTTAAATTGAGTAGTTTATCAAAACTGAACATATCCATCAACGTGCGTGTGGAATGTCTAATTCTCCGAACGCTTTTACAAGTTTTATTCAGAGGTTTTTTTATTAATAACCGAAGAAAACGATGTCAAAAAATAATTCTCGAAGTAAATGCGACTTAAAATAAGTCGGCACACATTTTTAAACCTTTTTAATTGTTGAGTACATATAACTGCTTTCATTGTAGACGAACCCTTGTCGAAAAAGGAATACTTTGGTAAAGAGGGACTGCACGAATAAAGTTTCCCCTTATTTTCACGCCGTCAAGAACGAAGTTTTTCTACGAATTTAAATACAGATATATTACAGATAGATCAACAAGCTCGTGATGAACGCAGAACAACAGACTAACTTATACACGAAAGTGAGGTCCACTCAAATTCGTCGAGCTTTGTGTCCGTAGATCAGATAGGACAATAAGCGAGAACGTGTCTATCAGGTTTCGCAGGTGATGGTAGATAAATGCGCGACAGTGGAATTGTGGTCCTTGTATAGTTCGTAGAGTTCTGGGCGTGTAACATGAAGAAATAGTGCACGTTTGAAACAACCTATTATCTATCGGATTTTGGCTACTTGGATGGATATATGTTCGAATGTTGCATAGCGACATCAACCACCAAGATTGCGACCACAGCACTATGAGTGTCCGGAGAAACGACTTCTAATGTTTGACAGCTATACGTGTCAACGATAGATTTCCCATCAGTAAGCAAAAATGGTTTGCTGTGTTTGATCATTCTACACCTGTCAGTTAGATGCAACAGAAAAAGTAGTTGCTCAAGGACGTTTCCTTACATCATTTTGATAGAGGTTAATCGCGACAATGAACTGCTCTTTCCTCATCTTGCTCTATGGATTTGACCTTCAAGGTATGAAGACAACCAGTTACTGAGAAGGTCGTGTATACCAGGGGATGTTAGTTCAATTAACAGACGCGCACGTGACACACGAATGAGAGTTCTGTATATTCAACATTACGATATCCATTTCATGTCAATCAGTGGATAATTAGATCTGGTCAGCAAACTCCGGACAAAAACGCTTGTCATGAAAACGTTGTTGAGTATAGTATATAAGTGTGACCTTTTGCGCTATTTAAGTGCTTAAAAACACAGCAGTGTTTGATAACATCTGGCCGCAGACTAAATTTGCAGAGAGTTATAAGTACGCAATGTTTCAACCTTCGAAATCGTTGAGCTGTGAACGCCCAAATCCAAAAAAGTTATCTTTAAGTCGGTGTAAATAATTCATCACTTAGGACACGAACGAACAAACTGGATTAAATGTAACCATAGATTTGTTCTTCCAGAAACATTACAAAAAATAACTATTCATGGCCTCCCCTGATGCCCTTATTTGGTTTCATCGATTATTTGCCGTTTTTCATGAGATATTACTTACTGTATATACAAGCATAAAATGAACTTCAACAAGCACCTGTACGCATAAGTCTCAAAAAACTACCATGCTCATTCTTAACTATAGAACGATAGTTTCTGTTCTCCCTTTTGTAATCTGCAGTTTTTGGTGAGTGCCTTTATTCCTGTTTTTGGCTGTGGTTCAGAAACTAGCAGTTCCTAACTATATTGTTTGGAAGATTTTTATTTTAAAAGGACCCAACAAGAAATGTGCTAATTTAAGCACATTGGTACTGGTAAAATTATATAAAAAACGTGAAATCGCGTTAATGGATAAAAGTATTGAAACATTCCGTTGACGTTCAGTGGCATAAAAGTGGAAGGATGATTTTCGCACATTTCCATTCCTTGTGATGAGCCTGAATGCTATGTTATTAGTGGACGTGTCAGCATAAATCAGCAATACTTCTGCAGTGTTATTCGCCTATGAAAATCTTTTATTGTAATGTGTTTAAAAACTCCACTAATAAGTAACACCAACATCTTCCAGGTTCTTTTCGAGTCAATCAGAACTACGGGAAAGTTCGAAAGCTGCAGCTTTCAAAACAACTTTCAATCCTGCAATATATACAGCAGCCTGGAAAAACAATTTAATTGATTACTAAAATAGTGAACCACCACATATTACTAGTGATTGGTAACCATTGTGATCATGAAGAATACAGCGTAACAAATATACCGTTATCATTGTTTCCGCACCAGGCTAAAAACACAACAGTTTATATTACAGTTTTACAAGGGAATCATTAGAGAAGTAGACGAAGAACGAATGTTTAGTGAGACCAGTTCAATCGTAATCATCTACAATGGTCCTTGATGGAATGACAGAATGAGAGATTGACGAAGGCAGTTCCAAAACCTGACCGAAACGTTTCTTGACGCATAGGCTTGAGTTGCACAGTCGAATTCTAAGAGCTTCGACCTCGGACAGAATCTTACACCTCACTGCTATCGAGTTGGTGACCTTAACTCAGTAGATTGAGAAAGATGCGTCAATCACATTGAAAAAGTGACTCGAATTCACCAGACATGATAGTATGACGCTGCTGACCGATTTCGTTACTTCACTGTTGAACCAAGATAACTAGTGTTCATATCAATCGAAAAATACCATATTTACTCCTGATGGTTTAGAGTGCAAATAACCAAAGCAACAACGACACTGCAACTTTTAAAATAGTTGCAAGGTGTGGAATTTTCTGATTATCGTTAACCGAAATAACGTGACGTGTTGATTTTCGTCTTTGCTAAAAACACCACAAACAAAAAATGAGGTACTCGATAGTCTACTTGTATTTGTCCGCAGTAACCTCAGAAATCACGTTCTGTTCTTAACTTTCAACAGTCTACATGTTTCATTAAGGATGCGAATCAAACTGAGCATCTAACATGCTGTGAGTCTTCTTCCCCGCCGTGTCAACAGATCCACAGTAAGCGTTGGCCGTCTTATCTGATGAGTTTGTGAGCACGCATGTGTGTGTGCCGTCCACCCAAGTACTGGCCATTTTCTCGTCATATTATATCTGTGCGTGTGTGCGTCGTTCCGTATTGATCATTTTGTATAATCGTTCAGACAAGAAGTTTGGTGTATTTGTTAAGTCATGATGTAGCCATCTGTTTGCGTGTGGTGGGTTATAGTGTCCATTTTAGCTATTACAATATATGACCAAATTCACTGACGTTCTTCTGTGAATTATGGTATATAACAGTATGTTCTTTCATATTCCACGTGTCATTTACTTGGATCAAGCAGCGGGAATACGAACAGGGTATATCAAGGAACAGTTTTGAGAAACTCGTTTTAGTGACTTCTTGTATGATTAGGTAATACGCTGTTGTGCTGCTCCTTACATCTGCCGTTGAAGAAACTGTACCTGCAGAGTGGTATACTCGATTGAATGACTGTGAACTTAACTCTCGATTCACTAGCTCTTTAACTTTCGTGATGTCTTTTTCAGCAAGTGTTTTTGCCCTCCACACTGAAAATTAATGTGTCGATTGACCTAAGTTTTTCCTTTGCAGAATATTACTTTCGTCACTTATGACCTCAGCACAATTTCAACAACAGAACAGTTATCGTTTGGTCGAAACAAACTTTGATAGCATTAGTCGGCCTGAGATTTTTAGTATTTAAAATCGGATTAATTCCCAGAATCTCATACTAAACCTCTGCGTTATCGAGCAGTTGCTGTGTAATTTGTAAGACTTCAGAAGACCTTTAACCAAGTTGAGTCGATATGTGTGATGGTTCCAGAAATACCGAAATGAAGTAGTTAAATTAGCTCACCCCCAGACGTAATAGTAATAACAACCGAACTAGGCAAAGCAGGTGAGTTATCCCTCGAGCGCAATTGTTCAACTTATGGTCAGCAATGTAATAAAACAACAGTCATGAGAAACAGGTTTAGTGACAATCACCACATCCGCCACAGTTTATATGAGAGTCAGGATTGTTATAGTTTCTGCGTTGTTTATTTTTGAGACGTTCAGAAAGTTGCCACTGTGGTGGTTCGTTCTCAATAGCATCTTCAACCGGAGGACCTGAACCTTGAATAGACTCAGAAACATCACCATTGGTAGCAGGCACTACAGAGGTAGAAATAGGTAAGTTATACACAAGTTGATCGATATGTCTACGATGGACAGACCCATCATCTAAATCGAGTATGCGACGCCAATTGTGGTGGTTCCAGAAATACCGAAATGAAGTAGTTAAATTAGCTCACCCCTCGAGCGCAATTGTACAACTTATGGTCAGCAATGTAATAAAACAACAGTCATGAGAAACAGGTTTAGTGACAATCCCCACAATATGATTAAGTCGACCGCATATATTTTTTTCCAGGATGGACTTCCAATAAGTTTACTTGCAGTCTAGGCTTCAAAAGAAGCTTTGTATTTTCCAATTACTACCCCTTGTAGCACGACCATTCCCTGAGTGATCTTTGAGCGTTCCCTGAGTGTTCCCCGAGAGTTCCCTGAGTTATCCCTGAAAGTTCAAAGGAGACACTTTGGGAACACTCAAGGAACGGTCGGCAGAAAAATTACGCGCAGCCCCATAATACGATTTAATGAAATGCCACCTACA
>JTDE01000938.1:164829-175275 GCA_014338405.1 Paragonimus skrjabini miyazakii
CTGCACGAACCAGTAGTGGAATATCTCAGCTAATAAAAAAGATACAACAATCTCATCCAGAAAATCTCGACGTTTACATCAGCATTATTTGTATTCAGTACTAGTCAGCAACATTCATCGACGGAACTAACTCGCAGGCGAAAATACTACATTCCAATGCGCACACCAAAATCCAAGATGGACGACCAGCCGCCTTGGCGCACTGTGAAATTATGCGTTTTGATGCGTTTAAACAAAACTTTTTTGAACCAAAAACGCGTTATGATTAATTCTCGGAACGCATGCGAATTTATTAAAGCCAATGTCAGTACAAAGAGTGCGATAAAATGTATAATAATGGTTTTTGGTGAGTGTTCCAGCTGGAACACTCAAAGGTCACTCAGGGAACGGCTGAGTGTTCCAGTGTGCTACAAGAGACGGAATACCAGATTTCGACTATTTGTTGCTTTATTGTTTCCACTATACGTTCCGCTAGATAACTGACGAATTGAGGTCTCCACAAGATTGTTAGTTTTATGTCTGTTTGTTTCCTTCTGACTCCGCGGATGGTTACAAGAGTGATTCGTTTGCTATCTCTGTTGACAACACTCAGCATAAGTGCAATGTTTGTCACGTCTAACCGCACAAACACTAGGAATTTCATAATCCGCAAAAAACGAACCTTCCTGCAAATACACATGTTATAAATAGTGTCACATCCCATCAGGAGGGCGCACATTTACGTCACTAATTCTGGACCACTAGAATTAAGTACATACGCACACTGTACAGAACTGATAGGGCAGGCCATGTAACCACAGTTAAAAATTTATCCTAATCCATAGAACCTTGCGTCCTAGTGACATTACAGTAATTACACTGCTCCACTGAGTACATCCGGTAGATGCACAGGCTGGATAAATCGATAACGAATGAGGCGAGTGAGTTTCTTTCAGGGTCTGTGCGTACGTCTGCCACGACCGTCCCTTTAGCTGCAGCTGTATTTGTCACATTTATTCCTTACCGCTTTCTCGAATACTCAATTGTCTGGTGCAAATCTCGGGATACTATTCACATCTGCCAAAAAGAGAAGTACCATTTAGAGCTAAAGAGCAACCAACAGCCTGTTCGATAGCGTAGCCTCTGGAGACCTTAAACAAAAACCCTTAACTTTGGAAGGAATTACCAACCTTCATCTCCTGAAGCAGAGTGTTCCTCGCGCTACAAAACTCGTCACTCCAAAACCAGAACGTCACTTCCGTTAGGAAGAGAAATAACGCATTGGAATGATTAAGCCAGTCTGCCGCATTCTTGCAATATCACCTCAACTTTCCACTAAATATTGTCGTTTATCCTTTGCGAACCAAGCAACAGTTGACTAGTGAAAGTCACTAAAGATAGCGTACGAGGGTATCTTCATTAATGTGGACCAAGTAGCTTCCGCTCCATTTTAACTATTCATTGATGGATATGCAGTGACTAGAGATCGTGTGGCTTCTTTAAGAATCCCGGCTGCAACCGTACTTCCCCGCTTGTCCGTTCTGTACGTACGATCCTATGTACGCTTGCAATAGGAGGCCTGATACGAACTCAGTGCCACTTTCTTCAGTCGTGCAACTAATTGCACGCAGCGGATGCTTGCACTTTTCCTATCGACTCATCTATTATTTCATTCTTCAAGGTCGTTTAACTGAACCTTTTTCGAGCGTTGTTTAACGCATTCGAAGGTTCCACGCACTCTTCACCTGGCGCGCTTTTGAGTGCCGCCGAGTGGGCTGTGGCCCATCTCGCGCTTCTTTTCTATCTCCTCTTAGTTGCTGCCGTTGGTCCCAGACTAGGTTAAAACTAACTACTTGTCATATTTCCAAACCTTGTTGGAAATATACGGTTTGTTTCCAAACCCTGCTGTGTTCTCTAGTTCAATGCCTGTTGGGACTACGTTCCGATTGCTCTTCAGGAAAGGCGTTCTAAATTGTTGGTGGACGAGGGTCTAGCACATACCCACTCGTCAACTACAGATGCCAATCCGTCCGTATTAGATGTGACGTCTACTCAACAAACAGAAAGCCATCGAAAGAGGAAAATCTAAACTAATACTGCTGCGACTGTGTGAATATGCACGGCGTCTTTCAATTCAGGAGAAAAGATCCATTTACTTTGTTCATCCATGACCGTGGAAGATGGAGCGTTCGCCAGCGTAAGCCAGGAACCACCACATGCCCCAAACTGATTATAAGAATCAATGGCGCTGCACTTCCACCATATTCGCTTATAATTCACAATCATAACTTTTAAAAATTTCTCTCTGCGAGACGACCGATATTTGCAACCTATATCAGGTGCCACAGAGATCGTCCACCCTCAGTAGAGCGAGTGGTTGGGACGCTTTCGAACATCACAGTTGTGATGGTTCCGGGAAAACAAAAATAAAGTAGCATACTCGCCTCAACCCCGGCGATAGTTTCTAAGCAGTAGTAATAATACCCCGAACAAAACAAACCAGGTATTAATCTGTCGAACGTAATCGTACATCTTACTGTGAACACTGTAATAAAACAACTATCAGTGAGGTCTGTGGTCTGGGAACACACAGACCAAAACTTGTCCAAATTATAAGCATCCATGCTACGAAGATCGAACTGCTGCAGCTGAAATGGTACAGGTGACAATCAGTGTTATCGTTGGAGGGACAGCGAACCTAAAAATGGGTCATCAACTGTCAGACAAGTGAGCATTGGGTTGCATACAAATGACATTTAACACTCGAACATAGTCAGCAAACAATGAACTAGACAGTACGCAGGTTGTCAATGATAGAGTGGGATATATTACTCATTTTACACGGTCCTCTATGGGCCACCCAGTAAACAAGTGGCCAGAGTCGGAACGACTCCGGGCCAGAATCGGTGTGTTTACCGGGTATAGATAGAAGCAGCCATCTGATAACGTCATGTGTAATCGTTTTTAGAAATGAGATTTCGCCGACCGAATAACCGACTTTTCTCAACGCGGCACAAATACTTTAACCAATAAAATCTGTATATTTATCTCAAAGCAAGACTTAATATTTCACGAAAATTTGAAAGTATCTTTTTGCTCCTGGAAACTGTTTCAAACTTACTTCCTCTTGGAAACATCATACAGGCGAACAGCGCAATTGAAACTTTCAGGAAGTGAACTGATTTACGAGGACCAACATGATACTTCTATTCAAAAAATGAAAACCCTTGTTCTCAACAAAATTGGGAATGTGATCGATTTTTAGGTATAATTAAGTTTTGCTACTGGAGTACAACCATTACACCCATAAAAGTCTATATATTTTCCCGAACGTGTGCACTTTAATATTTCAACAGCATTTGGAAATAATCCCTTCGCGCTCACGTGGTAGTTTCAGCACTCCCGAACTTGTAACATCATACCGGCAAAATACACAATCCCCGTAAAAATCCTTTATTTTAATTTTCATGGTAAGGTATACATATCCGCTTTGCTTAAATGGCGAATATCGCATAGGGTCGGAGATGAGTATGCATGCGTAATTCAGATTACATGCAGTCAAGATCTTAACTACACTGCGCTTGCATTATGTATTTAGTTCATAAAACGGTATTCGCTCGATTCTTGACCACTAAGAATTTAGAAGGCATTTCCTGAAAACCAATTGAAATATAGTCCCAATGAGTATCGGACTAGAAGAACGCGACAGGGTTTGGAAACAAACCGTATATTATCAGTAATGTTAGGAAATGTGATAAGCAATCAGCTCTAGCCTAATCTGGGATCAACGGCAGCAACCAATAGTTTAAAAGAAAGAACGCTAGGTGGACTCCAGCCCACTCAGCAACATTCGACAATGCGCCAGGCGAAAAGTGCGTAAAAATTTGAGTACGTTACACAGCATTCGAAACGATACAAACGAAACTACCTTGAGGAATAAACTGAAGGCTGAGTCGTTAGGAATAGGGCAAATATTCCGTGTGTGCAATCAGTTGTGCAACTGAAGGAAGTGATAGCGAGTTCTTATCAGGCTTCATATAGCAAACGTACACAGACGCAGGCGTATAGACCAGACAAGTGGGAAAATAGGGTTTCAGCCGGGGTGGTTAGATAATCCACACGATCGCCGACCACAAGATATTTTGTAATAGATGCCGATGTGACTAACTGTCAAGTCTATATAATCCACTTTCGTATTAAAACTATCTATCTGAATTATCTACTTGACATGTTTTTTTCACTGCTCCATCTAGATACTGGTCAGTGGAATGTTATTTCCTAAATTGATTACACACAACGTTATCGGATTTTTGTTTGTATTTACGGTCAATATGAGAGGTGGAAAAGTGATAATATGTCCCTTCCTATCACAGAAATAATCTCAATGTAATCCGGATCACTTTGCAGCATTGTTTGTAATTCCATGCAGGTCGTGCAAAGTTCACTCGAGAATTCCGTACAGATACAGGCTAACGGAAGCCACATGCCTGATAATAATGTGTATTCTCAGAGCATCTTTGAGAAACACGCTCGGGTGAGCACGATCATCGCAGACAATTACAAGCAATACAATAATACTAATTATTATTATGCAATGTCAAGCGTTGAACAAGTCAGCAAAAGCGCGTGACCAGGAAGGAACGAATTTCAGTTTATAAAACTTTAAGCACGCATTAGGAAGGGAAATAGTTCGCATGCTCCATGGATTTTGTTCCAAATATGATATATCACATTAATTTACCTTTAGCATGGTCCTGTGTAGACCGGGTAATATACGCGATAAAAGGGAGGACGAGGGTTCACCAGAAGTCGTCTTTCAAGAACACGCAACACTAATACAAAAGTAGGGAAGCCATAAGAAACAATTGGTACATTATTTCACGGTTTGGTCAGATAGTTTGTCCTTAAGTGTGGCCTCTTCTTCGGAGACTGCACAAACCGCCGCCTTTGCAGCACAAGGGAGAGAGACAGTGATTAGCCGAAGTTTAAAACGTGTGACGCGCGTTTTCTCAGTTTCGGTTTCACTTCACGCCACCTCCTAATACCTAAGGCGACTTTTTCGACGTCATGCCCCGGGCTCCGGTAAAACGCATTTACATGGCGTGACATCTCACAGCTCAGTGGTAACACTCGAAATCATATCCTTAGAGAATCCACTGCCACTGCGCAATCTGACCTCTGAGTCCTTAAAATTCTAAACCCAATGGAGGATTTGCTGGTTGGGCAAACGGTGAACCTGCCCAACAAGTAGTGCCGGCATCGCTTTACAAAGAAAACCAGGGATAGCATCTCCTTCCTGGTTGTACAATAATTTCGTTCTCTCTCTCTTCTGTGAGCAGTCGCTCTCTCTTGTCCATTACAAACCTTTCGCGATAATACGGCCCTAATGACGAAATCATTACCGTCAGTATACAAGATGTACTCGCCGGCTGCAGGCGACCGGTCTGGAAGTGACGAGATCAGCGCGGGGCATAAGAAACGCCGAAAAGCTCCGAACGCTGCATCGCATTCCGCGGACCACTCGAACTTCCGATTTTACTCTAGGAGGGCATGTAGCGGGGTAGTGGTACGTGCAAGTCCATAATACGAGGCCAGACACGTGAAATTACGCATATCCTCAACATTTTGTGGTGTAGGCCAGGTCATAATCTGCTCAACTTTCTTTGGATCTGTCCGAATGGCGCCCCCAGAAATCACATCCTGCAGTGAGATCACCTTCGATGTCTCCAAAATCCTAAACTCACTGCGACGTGAGAGTCGCCTTACCAGTACCACCGCCCTTGGTTCACATAACCTTGTGCATGTAAATTTACTACAAACCACTAGCATCAAAGTTAGTGTGTTGACGTAGGTATCGCAGTTTTACTCGTAGCCGTACAGGGAATCCGTGCCATCTCTACCATTGTAGACTACATTCAGTAGGATAACAATGTTTTAACTGCTACCGTTGGGAACGCCGCCCAACCAGGCTGACACTTGTTTGAATCCTGAAGGTCAACTGGAATTTCCATGGACATTCGTCCACTCTGGCGGCTGCTGTGCGGTTGTGCTTGAGGTTCTCTCACGTCCAGTTCCCTGGCGCCCTTACTCGTTGCGTTGGAGTCCGCTTGTGAACGGTGAGTAAATAAATAAATGAAGTTTGTTTGCAGATCCACCGTCTTCTCACTGTGACTTCCGATCCGCGTTAATATAAGGCTGGAGAAACCTTGGGTGTACGAACCTCGGAACTGGCATCACGAAACTGGTGAGCACGTTCCATCATTTTTTTTACTGCTTTCTATTACTTATTGCAAACTTTTATATGCCTTCGATTCCTCCCCCCCCCGTATTTGTATATTTATGCACATTTATATATAGCAGTGATTTTCGTGCCATAGTTTCATCAGTATCTACGCCTTTATATTTGGTTAGAATTCTGTGTGTATATTTAAATGATGCAGTCAGATATTTCAGTCCCCAAGTTGGAGCTCGTCGAAGTAGATGCGAGGAAGTACACCCTGAGTTTTCGTGTTCCTGATTACGTCCCGGACGACCCAGACTACTGGCTAGCGCAGCTAGAGCTGCAATTTCAGTTAGCCCGTATCACTAGCCAGACTGCCAAGTTCACATACTTGGTTACCGCATTGCCACTGTAGGTCGCACCCTATGTCAGAGACTTGGTGATTAGACCACCTGAGACCAACCCTTACGACGCACTAAAGAGCGCGTTCTTAGAACGTGTCGTCGTATCAGAGGAAAAACGACTTAAGCAGGTCCTTAGCGATTTGCAGCTTGGAGATCTTACTCCATCCCAGTTGCTTCGGCAGTTGAGGCAGGTGGGACAGAATCATAAGATCGATGACAAATTTATGCGTTACCTCTGGATGCAAAGACTGCCTGACTTTGTGCAAGCAATTATCTCTCCATTCATGTCGATGAGTTCCTTGGATGATTTGGCAAAATCGGCGGACTCAGTTTTCCAACATCTTCCCAGCAGAAATCATCAGGTAGAGACACACACAGAAAGCATAACCACCGAATTAGCAGCAAAAGTGAAAGAACTTTGTCTGGAAATCCAAGCTCTTAAAGCTTCTCGCTCTCGCCCAGCTTCCAGAGGACGTAGCCGCTCTGAATCTCGTTCAAGAACGGGATACTGCTGGTATCACCACAAATTCGGGACCAAGACGCGGAAATACAATGAGCCGTGCGCCTTCTCAACCGTCTCGGGAAACGCAAGTGCCAGCAAGCATGGGCGACAACTGTTGCTGGCAGTCCTACGCCTGACCGCCTATTTCTCATACACGATGGGAATTCTGGGTTGCGCTTTCTAGTAGGCATCGGCGCTCAAGTCAGTGTCATACCGCCTAGAAAAGAGGATACGCCTCGTTTGACGCCTTCAAGCTCCAGGCCACCAATGGAACCCCAATACGCACTTTTGACACACGATTCCTCACGTTGGATGTGAGACTACGGCGTGCTTTCCGATGAGTGTTCATCATTGTGGATGTAACAGATGCCATTTTGGGCACGGACTTTTTGAATCATTTTAGGTTAGTTGTTGACGCAGGCCATCACAAACTCCTGGATCTTCTAACGAGTATATCCACCATAAAAAACACTTTCCCGGCGACTGTCCTCAGCCCACTGCTTGCCAAACCAAGCGGTGATGATCGATACCGAGCGGTATTGCATGAATTTCCGGAGTTGGCCTGTCCATCTAACGAGCTACCCGCCGTCGTTTCGGGCGTGGTAAATCACATCAAAACGAAAAGTGCACCAGTTTTTCAACGACCCCGAAGACTGACACCAGACAAACTGCGCACCGCTCGTGCCGGCTTTCAACACCAACTGGATATGGGTATAATCCGCCCCTCCGACAGCCCATGGGCATCTCCTCCGCAAATGGTGGCAAAGAAGACGGAAGGCGATTAGCGTCCTTGCGGAGAGTAACGTGGTTTAAACAATGCCACTCTTCCAGATAGGTACCCAGTGCCACACATCTACGATCTGACTACTAGCCTTGCAAGTAAAACAATCTTCAGCAAGATCCACCTCGTTCGCGCCTACTACCATATACCGGTACCACAAGAGGATATACCCCAGACGGCAATTACCAATCCAATCGGTTTGTTTGAGTTTGTGCGCATGCCTTTTGGTCTTCGTAACGCTGCACAGACGTTCCAACGTCTGATTAATGAAGTCATCCGTGAGCTAGACTTCATTTATGCATGCACAAACGACATCCTTGGGGCTAGCTCTTCTCCGGAAGAGCATATCATCCAACTACGGACGTTGTTTCAGCGTCTAGCATCATACAGCCTTACCGTCAACGGAGCTAAGTCCGAACTCGGTCAAGCCTCGTTGGATTTTTTAGGTCACAGCATCTTGGCAGAAGGGGTTAAACCGCCCGATTCCAAGGTCGAGGTTATTCGATCGTGTCAGTTTCCCGACACAATTCCAAGGCTCCGCCGCTTTAATGAACTTGTGAATTAATATCGTCGATTTATTCCCAACTGCGCCAAGCTTATGCAACCACTGACTGATCTACTGCGGGGCAATAAACGTACTCTACACCTAACCCCCGAAGCCACTAACGCTTTCGCCACCGTAAAAGAGGCACTTGCCTCTGCAGTCATGTTGCATTATCAACAACCGGATGAACCAATCAGCATCGCCGTGGATGAATCAGACGCAGCCATAGGTGCAGTGCTGCAACAAGCAATTTGCGAGACCTGGCGACCGATTGCATTCTTTTCTCAACGCCTCAGCGATACCGAAACGCGATACAGCACCTATGGTCGTGAACTTTTAGCTGTATACAAGGCTGCGCGCCATTTTCCCCACGCACTCGAGAGCCGTGACTTCATCATTTTTACGGATCACGAAACTCTCGAGTACGCCTTGCGGAATTACTCCGATAGACATTCACCTCAAGAAACTCGACAGCTGGACTAAGTATCCCAGTTTTCTACGGATGTACGCCATGTCTCCGGAGCCGCAAACGTCGCCGCAGATACTCTATCACGAATGCCCAGCGTGCTTACTGCCGTCGACTTCATCTTACATCGCAGCATAGCTGCACAACAACAGTCCGATTGCACGTTTACGGATGATATTAAACGCACGAACTTACGTATTGTCACAGTTCCATTGACATCTTCGCCTGGTACCATCATATGTGACAATACGCTGGGGTACCCCAGGTCAGTAGTGCCACATTCGTTACATACAGAAGTTTTCGAAGCGTTCCATAACTTGCTACATCCAGGGAAACGCGCATCACTAAGGCTGATTGCGGATCGATTCATCTGGCCTAACATGAAGCGGGACGTACGGCATTGAGACCGTTGTCTTTCACGTCAACGTTTTAAAGTCCACCGACACACCAACAGCCCGCTGGAATCTTTTCCAACACCCGACGATCGCTTTAAACATGTCCACCTGGACCTTGTCGGGCCACTTCCACCTTCTCGAGGCTACACCTACCTGCTCACGTGTATCCGCTGGTTTGCTCACTAGCCAGAAGCCATACCGTTGTCACATCCATCAACAATATCTGTCGCTCGCGCCTTTGTTGAACATTGGATCGCACGTTACGGTTGTCCGTCGACGATTACAACTGATCGCGGTACGCAATTGGAATCAGCCTTATTTTCACAACTGACCAAGCTGTTAGGTGTGCATCGAGCACGCACCACAGCATATCACCCACAAGCGGAAGGACTCGTAGAGCGTTTCCTTCGTCAGCTCAATGCTTCATTACGTACTCACGAGCGGATGGACTGGACGGAAGCATTACCCCTAGTTCTACTTGGTATTCGCAATTGTGTCAAGGATGACAGTACGACCTCAGTGTCACTCGTCTGTGGTCGTCCTTTAAGCTTACAAGCTGATTTCTTCCAACAGTTAAGCAAAGCTGCTATCGACACTCAAGACTATGCCAACCGACTAGCCAATTACATGCGGTCACTACAAGCAAGTGCTACAGGTATTCAACAATCCTCGTCTTATGTTCCTAAAGAACTCAGCATTTGTGATTTCGTGTTTCTGCGAACAGACTTTGTTAAGAAACCGCTGCAACAACCGTATAAAGGACGTTAATGTGTCATTAAACGGTCTGCAAAAACTTGTGTGATGGACAGTTTCGGTCAACACCTCACGGCTTCAAATGACCGCCTTAAACCCGCGATCATCGACTCACACCCAGTTTAACAACACAAGCATCATTTCAGCCGCCTCCATCTACTTCAACTTCCCACTTAGCCCCAGCGTTGCCCTCCGCATCTACTCTCGACGAACTCCCTCCTCAACTTACAACTCGTTCAGGGAGGCGCTTCCATTTTCTCGCGCGCTATCTCGAGTAGTTCAGTTGATTCTGTTTCGCATTTATTCTGTTGGTAATTCACTACGTGTACTTAATGCTTTTTTCTGACAGCAAGTATCAGTATTTCGTAAGTACAATTCCCTGGCTGGTTTTACACGGAAGAC
>JTDE01000939.1:22240-37075 GCA_014338405.1 Paragonimus skrjabini miyazakii
AATACAGACCAGTTTCTCATGTAAATTCGCAAAGCGTCTGGTACCTAAATACATTGCTATCCGGAGTCTGCTTTGTCCGTGTTCTCATTGGTTCTTATCGTTCGTGGTCTAGGGTGACCAACCGGAAGGGGTTTCTATTCGCGTTATTCGTTCATCGTTGTTCGTAGTAGTTGTTCGGAGTAGTAGACAAACCTTCGTCTCGTCATCTCTGAATGCCAGTTCAACCGTGAATGTATCTTCATACCGCTTGTGCCAAGCCTCGAAGGAGACACCGGCTTGGGGGTCGTACAGGAAGTCGGAGACATTACTGGCCAAGTGATTCACGGACGGCGGATCGACAGAAGTGGACGGCCCAAACGCGGGAAAGTGGGTGGCTAGCATCTCCATCAGTCGAATCTGCGACTGCATCATCTGCTTGAGATCTGGGTCAGCAGACAGTTCAAGAGAAAGAACAAAGACAAAGCAAAAATCCCGTCGCCAAATGTTTTGATGCTCGTGGTCAACGATAATCACAAAATGTCCAGCGCACGACGATACAAATCACGGAACGTAGCACAGAGCTTAGCAATACCCGGAAACCCCAGAATAACACAGAAGACCGTGACCTTTAGCCGAGATTGTATTTGCTCTCAAACCAAAGGTAACAATGCAGACGAGCGTTTGCATATATATAGTCTTTTGATGGCCTTGAAGAATCCCACTTGAATTGGTGTATTAAAAGTGGGATGGGCCAGTCACAGACGCCAGGGAAACGTGCGCCAAAATTGAGTTTTGGCACGTTGTGGCGCGGAAAAGTAAGATTCAAAATCACAACTTATTTTTCAATAATATCTCGAAAAATAAATCATTTTTGGGGAAAATAGACTTTCCCCAACAGTTTTAGATCGGCTGCATGGTCTGTGCGATCGAGAGTGCAGGCTGCAAACCAGTGACTGGACCCGTTCGGTCAAACACTCTACCTGATAACGCAGGTCACCATAAGGCTGGCTGGTAACAGTATTCATCGACTGGGGATTACGTTGAACATCCAGCATTTTGTTGGGTGCTTTCGCAAGCTCCTCCATAGGCACAGCACTGTTGAACGTAGCTAAAATCTCACGAGTCGACGATGGTAGGTTTTTCATCCACAAATGTCGAAAAATGGAGTCGTCCATCTTTCTGCCCCCAAGAAGCTGCTTCATGTGTCTTAGGAGTTGAGATGGCTTGCGGTCACCCAGCTTCATTTCAGAAAATAGTTGGTCTAGCTTCCGCTGTTCAGAAACACCTACCCTGCTAATTAAAGCGTCTTTCAGTTTATCGTACAGTTGGTCTTCAGGCATGTTGTCAATAAGATCCGAGACTTCTTCAGCGATCTCGGTCGGGATGGACTGAACTATGCATGAGTACATAATGGTTTGTGACTTAATGCGCCTCGTTCGAAAGAGAGCTTCAACTTGTCCAAACCAGAGACGATGGTTGTTGACTCCAAATTCAAGCAATTTAATGTGCAGGGATGCGGTCAGCTGTTCGGTTGAATCGTCGTAGTCGGACATGGTAACGGAGGATACTTTTGAGGCGCTAAATTGATGGGGCAGTGAACATGTTAACGCTTGAGATGATCGAACAAAACAACGAGAAAGAGAAGTGAACACGACGTGAAGGCACTAAGAGTTTGTTGACTTATGACGATGGAGAAAGGTGAGGAGAAGTTTACTACGTCGGGCTCACCAATTTGTAGTGGTCAGGACTAGTTACTGAGTAGACTAGGTAAATGCGAATGTACCTCACTAGGCTATCGGTGACAACAAAATGACCGAATGAGACAAAACAGTTACAAGTTTCCAGCAAGTTACGGTAATCAAAAGGATTTGACAGTAGAGTGTTCACGAATGTTCCAGATGACCACCACAATATTCCAAATTACCAGTATCCGGAAGTGGGTAATATCACAGAATTGCCGTGGACTGTTGAAGCGCGATCAGGGATGCGACGATGTTCGTAGTACAACGGAGCTAAAAAAAATTGGATGGTAGATCCGTGTAGTATCGTCAAATAACTGCACAACGAAGAGAAGTGCAGACCGACGTGCACGAAATTTGTATTAGATTTTAAGCTCGCCTTGTAGCGACCTGGAGATTTCACTTGCGTGCCTGCGGTATGATGTGTAAAATAGTTCCAAAACTTATAGTTGTATATTGTACCTAGGGTATTAAGAAAGTTTGTATGATGCATGTTGTCCGATTGTTTGTCTGCATACCATGTGACTACGGCGCGAACCCGAACGCTCACGTGTGTCACACACTTCCGGTTTAATCGCTCGTCAACGGCCGGTCTCTAGCCTCTCTAGCTAACTTACGTGTCGGTGCCATTTCTAGCGCTATAAGAGACCCATTGAATATTTCGAGTAATAAATATTCGGTCTCTTCTCTCAACGGCCTTTTGTATTTCGCGTCTGGTTAATTCGTACCTGGGGAAAACGACTTAGTGCGCCGTACACTGAAACTTTTATCAGTTCCAACAAAATGCATAGGTGATACGAAAGGGTGTTTTACAGAAATGAAGCATCGTTTGCGATCAAAGTTAAGGAATTCTCTACACTCTCGTCCTTTTTGTCGCGACTAAAAGTACTTCCGTTATTCACGCATTCAGATATGTCAGTTACGGTAAACAAGGTCATCTGCTTACATCATTCACTCTACACGGAGCAATCGGGTTTATGCATGACAAGCAAAACTGGCTGGTCATGGTGCTAGTGAGATCAACCGACCAGATAATTAACCTGTGAGAAAAAGGAGTGCAGTAGTTATAGAATACTTCATGTATCATCCTGCAACCCTGAAGACCACGACCACATATTCTAGTGGATGTGTCTGGACTACAATCTGTCGACTCTTCACATATTGTGGTTTCATTTATGCAGCGTGCTTGGTTCTAGTGAGACCCAGCTAGGTTAAAACAGCTTTCCACTACTTTGCTTGTAACGGACTGGTTGCAACTCGGAATGCCAAATAATGTCTACGCGTTGGAGGTATTGGTCAAATTTTTCATGATGTCACCTGTAATTAGTTTCTACACTCCGTTCCACTAAACTCAGATTTAATCCTCTTGATCCTGTCCGAGAGGTGTTTTGTTCCAGGACTTTATGTTCACCCAAACATTTGGATATGAACGTATGTTGTTGGCTTCAATGAACGTTTGATCCATTACTAACCAGTAATGTGGATTCTAGATTTCCTTCAATGATGCTGTTACTTAGCTCATCATCTTGTGATAGATTTCAACAGATCATATGCGATGACGTCTATTTCTGTGAAACAGTTACACATCAAATTGAGCACCAACGCGTTCTAGACACATCTCACTTCGAACACGCAGCCATCGATAGGAAGATTGAATACCCTTATCTAAACCAACGAAACGGTAGAAAACCGTATCGATCGAACCCTAGTCCTTGATTTATGTGTAGTCCGAAAACCCACCTCCAAATGGAAGGAACAAGACATGTTTCGAATAATTTTAAAGTAATAACGAGCGACCGTTTAAACAAATCAAAAGAAGTCAGCTTCACATATTCAGGACGGTGAGCTGTTGTAACAAAATCAGTAGGGTTTGAATGGAGTTGTCAGGGTCAAAGTTAATTTGTCGCGTGGCTGGTGTAGGTTAAATGAAGCTACTTGTGCCAAAATAAGTTATTATCAATTTATTTCGATGAAACCGAATGGGGTTGGTTAAACATAATGATTGAAACCATTGTCGTTGATTAGAAAAGGAGGCTGCATTGCCTGGAAGTGAATCTCTCCATCCCAGAGACTATCAGCAATACAGTGTCTGCCAAAATTTGTTGGCATCCGATAGACTGCTGTAAGTGCAACGGAGTGCTTGCTGTTCCAATTAATTGTGAGATTCCACAGTACATAAATCGGAGACCTCAAAAATCATCGCACACAGAGATAATATATCTTAAGCAAACAAAGCTATTTCTTCGGTAAGCCTACATACGGTGGAAAGCCAGTGGCTTACGCAAGTGTGCCTGTAACAAACCCTGCCGATCATTAGCCTCTAACCAGCCTGTCTGATAGAACAATAATTAATTCGTTTTCTCGCAAATGTTGTAGCTCCGTCGGTCATCTCTGATAGACCAGTGATGACAATAAATCCTCTGGTGACCACCTTTTTCAAAAAGTACTAACTAACTCGTTACCTTATATCCAATCTTGAATATCCTTGACTATAAATTTTGATAATGAATCCAACCGGGCATCGTTTTGCGGTAGTGACTCATTGGGGAATAGGGCGACGGTGGAGAAATAGTATACCACAACAAGAAATAATGGCGAGTTTTGTAGGATACGCCTTCTTAATCACGAAAGCGAGAAGCGTTTAACTATATAGTTTGTACTCTTGATAGACCGCAGTTGAAAGAAATCTGACAAGTCGAGTCAGTTGCCTTACATCTTACCACGATGACCAGTATATGACTGTTTGAAATGTCATTCTATTCGCTTCTGTACAAGATTGCGATTGATGGGTTCCATAAGTGACTTGCAAACTCAGACTTGTTTATTCAGCGGTAACAAAACTTGAATGAGAACACAACTGGCAGGCAGCTATCAACCGCATGGACTGAGAATACCCCGTTAATGTGAATTAACGGGAACGTGCGTACGATTCCAATAATGTAAACGCGAACTCAGTTGGTAAACCACTCTCAGTAGAGTTCGCTAGGTGCAGATACAATCAAGTGTGGGAATAGTCTGGTTGATATATGCATTATCATCCCATTATCTTCAGAACATGAGGTAACGGTTTATCGGAATAGTTGTGAAACTGGCCTTCAGGTTATTGATGTCCTTACACCTTTGTGTATCATCATTTGAGTGATAAGACAGGTCTACAAGTGCAGTATGCTGGTTTCGTTTTGGAAACAAAATGGATTTATGTTGGGGATTAATTGTGAATCTGTCTTGATTCACCTGGCAACCACTATATCAGGGGGGACATCTTGTCACCAGTGTCCGGGATGCATTATACCCCTGTGGTACAAATTGAGCTTGGTTGTTTTTTCATGTGTACCAGCTAAAGTATCGTCGCAAAAGCTTTGTATGTATAGCCTAAATTGCAAATAAACCACTGACACGAAAAAAGGTGAAAAATACAACAACTGCGATAACTGCATAAAGCTCGCGGACAAGTTTGAGATATCCAGGTGTACCTATGATGGATCACAGCTGAACGTATTTTGTAGCATTTACTAAGGTGTACAGCCTTGCCATGTACTTCTGAATTCAGCCGGAGGATAGCCAAAATCACCGCTGTCTACCGAGGGACAGTCACCGTCCACATATTTGTTGCATTTATCGTACTCCCGGTTGTTCGTGTTTCATAGAAAAGTAATGGTGGCCTTTAGAAGCATCATAGAGCTGATTCTACGGTTGACATTTATCGTGTTAATGACATAACATCTCGATTTTGAACATTTGTGGTCAACCGCTTTTATACAGTCAGAATATTTTTTGTCGGTCAGGATTAAAGTCGTTTAACATTAGGGTATAGGCCTGTGGATTAGGTCTTACGGGAAGTAACCGATTAAAAGAACTCGACCAATAGACGAAATTCATAGTTCCTTTGCCACCACTCGGAAACTTGACTTGCGCTACCAGCTGTGCTCCAACCAGCAAGTTGAAAAGACATCGGCATGTTATACTACGGTCAGGATTGAAGACATTGCGCCAACTTTATGGGATAGATACTCTTGTAAAATGAGGTTACATGATTGTCTGGTTCACGAGTTACTGAACGTTTGTTGTATAGATAATTTTTGCTTTAAAATATGTCATATTTATCATTTTCAACAAAGTTATTCGAAGTTCACCACGTTTTTTTATGAAAACAGCTGGCCATCGGAGAACCTCAGTTATGTTTTCATATATGAAATTAGTTAGCCACCACGTTGTAGAAGTATTACGATCGTAGTGAGAACGTTATACTTGAATGAATAAACTCAACGTAATATGCCGATGGAATATTATTAACTAGTGTTGAGCAGTTAATGGCAAGAAGCCACATTTGCATGACAACTTCGCACAGTGTGGTTTTATGTATTCAGAGAAACAACTGAATTTTGGATAAAAATCACATTGCTTACATTCCAGCTAAATGAACTTTGTTACTGGGAAGCCCCTGAACATTGCAATTATGTAATGCATTTTATGTGACTTTCTCGATCACGTTTGTATTCCATCCGGTGTATGTAAAAAGAAGCGAAGTTATTTTGTTTATTATTATAAATAATATTATTATAAATAAACATTCATATGAAGCAGTTAATGATGCGCATTGACTGAAAACTACAAATTATTTTGCGGAATATTGTGAATTCTGAAATAAAAGAGAAGACCGTGAATTGATAGGAACATAACTGGGAAGACAGTCAGCAATATTTGTTTGGGACATAGATATCTACCGAGATAATTAACCCATTCTACAGATCCCAACACCAGAATCTTACCACATTTAATTGAGATACACATTTTTTCCAGTGTTTGTGGGGCCGATGTTTGATTCAGAAATGTTTCTGCAACATCAACGTTCTCAACATTCTTCAGTAATTCAGTCAAATTGTCATGGGCACGTTTGAAAAGAAGTTGATATTGACTGGCGTATCCAGTTAGATTTGTAGTATTAATTACCAGTAGGTGTGACCATGTAACTACTTTGAATTTTGTGAATCTGAATGAATTGAAGGATATTACAAAATGGTGTTCCACACTGTATTAATGAACTAACACTGGGAATACTTAAATTAAACTTTGGACATTACCTTTTGTTTAGTACAATACTTTGCATGGAGTTTAGGAAACATAATCATACAAATCGTGTCATAATGAGATAATCGACACAAAGTAGATCACATGTTCACGTACCATGATTTCGCTTT
This sequence comes from Paragonimus skrjabini miyazakii, assembly GCA_014338405.1. Lineage (NCBI taxonomy): Eukaryota > Metazoa > Platyhelminthes > Trematoda > Plagiorchiida > Troglotrematidae > Paragonimus > Paragonimus skrjabini miyazakii. The sequence continues at coordinate 29,157 of JTDE01000939.1, forward strand.
AAATAAATGGTAATGTTCACCATTCTTGAAATTTCGGTTTATTGTATTTGGTTGTACATATGTAATTGCATGGATACATTGATCACTACTGCTTCCTATGACAGTCAGTAGGTATTGGCTGTCTTTAGTACGCGGCTTGGATCACCGACTGACTTAGTTCGCTGGCGCAGTCATTTCGTAGGTATAGTTTTTTATGAACAATTTTGACTCACCTGTTTTTTCCCAGTTAAGGCGTCTACATCAAACCACCAGATAACCGAGGCTCTAACCGCGAATTCTCTTAAGATTTACCGCGAGAAATTTTTGTGTTCAATTACTGTACTCTGCTGGCCTTAACTCTCTGACAGTACTGTTGATACCAGCAATTGTTACAAAATGGAACTCTTGTGAGTGTCATCGCGTGAATCTAAACTCCTAAAACTATAGTGTGGTTCATTGGTTCCCTAATATATCTTTTAGATTTATACGGTATTTCACACATTGAGAGCAACACCCCTGTTTCTGCAGTAAGCTGTTATAGCTTCCTGTTCCCTTAGACTTCTCACTCTGTCAAATCAGCCAAACAATTTAGTGCTAATCAGAATTAGCTGAATTCCGTTCCATGCATGCGGTTTACTAATTTTTATAGACTTACTAGCAATTCTTCATGGCTCAGGGAATACTTGTCGCCCTAGTCACTGCATCTCACTGAAGACAAAGCGAAGGAAATCGTTCTTGAGTAAATTCCACGTGTACCCTTGTAATAGATGCCAAGCTCTGATGCTTTCGCATCATTGCTACAGAACACTTACGATAACCTTTAAAGTAACCAACGTTCCAATACACAGCTGGAACATGAATACTTTTTCAAGCTTTAAATAACAGTTTTTCACAAATCCCTTTATTATCGGCCTAGACTTGTAGAAGAAGAAGAAAGCATCATACTACATGATGTGTAACTTAATGTTAGAAGACGTTTTAGTAAGTAGTGTATATCCTTGCCTTTATTCGGACTTGAACCCTCGTCAAGCTTTCATGAGGCAACCGTGTTTGTCTGCAAGGTGTAGGCGCCTTGATGTTGTATGTTTGAATGTAGACGTAGCTCTTTTTTAGTGGTTAGGTCCCCTCCCCTCCCTCGTTTTTCTTCTCTCTTCCTAAACAGGGTTTGTTTCTTCTTCTTCTTCATGGTTGTGTGGCAGTTGATCATCAGTGTGAATCACTGATGTATTGCTGTCTATGATGATGATGATGTGTTAACCACTGCGCCATTGATACAGTAACTCCCTTGTTAACTCCAATCGGTGAGCCCCCAACTAGGAATTCTATCCAGGCTGAATTCACATCAATCATTAAATTGTTGTGTAGTATTTTGAGTACAGATGAATAGTAGAGAATTTTGCTTTTTCCATATCGATTGAACATCTAAAACGTTTATGAAAATGCGACAGCTGTGGTCAATCGTAAGTGCTGTTCAGTCTATATGAAAACCAAAATCCCCTGCTACTCATCAGTAACTTATTAGTAAGTTGTACTGGTATTCTTAAAATCGGCTGTCAGTTTGCAAAGTATTTTCGACGAATTCTATGTTGTTTACCCCGTAATGTCATGGGTGCCTGTTCGATCGTAAGCACATGTTCTCCATTTGTAATAATATACATTTAGAAGATCGAAACAACTTGTGAGACAACTAGGCTTCATAATATGACTGGATTAACGTTCAAGAAACATATATATTAATGACGTCAGTTTTGCTTGAGACATTCTTTGGTCAAAACCATTAGGTTAATAGTACATTTATGATACAACATTTCTGCTGTATGTCCAACTGATTCTGTCTAACTCACACAGTTGTACTACTGAAAATATGGAAATGATTAGTGAAAAACATTTATTGAACTAGTCATATCAATTTACTTCTGCATATCAACTTTGAAGGGAGAAGGTTGTATATTGCATTAGTTAACATACTGAAACACAGATTTTTCACCCCAATGAGGTTCAGATGATCAAAATGTATGACGGTTATAGATTCACCTTTAATAACTGACAACATACGATTATTCTGGTATAAACTAATGAGCCAAATTTGGCATAGCTGACGTTCGTTACTCACGATTTGTTCTTCCTTCTTTTTCTATAACCATTCAAGTGAGACAAAGTTGCCAATGATTAATTGCGACGGGGTTAGGCAGATCGTTTCATTGTTCTCATTTTTAACGGTACACGCATTTACATGACTTACTATTCAGAATATGGCTCGTGTCTAATACGTTTTGGAGTCATGAAAAGAGAATATTACCAAGTTGTGTCAACTATTTTTTTGAACGCTGTTTGAATATGAAATTCAAAAACGTTTATCAGTGATGCATGTGCTTCTTGAAACTGAACTCTGACCACCAACAACTGAGCTGACAAGAAAATAAACAGCTGTGGAAGTATGTTCGAAACTGGTGCTCGTTTATATGATGCATTTTTATCGTTTTGATGGAAGCAACAATTAGTAAGAAAATAATCATATTAATTACTGATCAATAACGTACGAGACATGAACATCCTTGAAATGCCTGTGAAACAATAAAAACACTACGTTTAAACGGTAGAACAAAGGAGCCTTCGCACACACGCAATGTGAACAGTTAAATTGAAGGTAGTGTCCATAGAAGATGACCGTTAACAATACAGATCATCAAGTGATACTGACTAAACTGTTATTTATCAATGCACTGATAGTAAATATCTTGCTTGCTGAAGATGTGGTTACATTAATTATGCATGGTTATCTCCCAAGGTACATGAAGCAATCTGCTTGGTAGGCTTAACGTACAATTCTTTTCTGGCTGTCACGACCCGGACAGACGAGTTGTGTGCGTTCTAGTATGTAAGTTTCCATCGATTATATAATCTATTTTATTGATTATTATCAAATTATAGGTATCTACCGACAAACTGTCATCCGCTTTTTCCGAAGCGTTTCTTACGCACCACCTATTGTCAATATTGGCGACTGTTTATTTCAGCCAGAATACCTATCCGTTATTGGGAAATATCTCAACCCCTGGTTTTCGATTGAACGGTAGTTTTAACGCTCAAAATAGACCCACTTTACCTTGTTCAACCTTATTTCCCTTCTCTTGAATTTTTGCCTTAATTTCTATCACCGCATTATCTCACAACAGTCCGATAAAAGTTGTCCATAGCAGATCGTCAGTCAAGTTTTTTCTGTGAGAACGTGCACAGGACTTGGTCTTCATTACCAGAAGACAAAATGTGTTACTGGGTGTGGCTGCTTTTATTTTACTGATAGTAAACAGTTTAGAACAGAGGCAGTATCTGAATTTTAGAAGCTCACGATATATGCGTTTGCTTAAATCTAGAATAAAATGAAAACCATTAAACGTAGAATACTAGTTCATAAAGCTCAGGTTTAGTAATATTGAATACTTTTGGACTGTATAATGGCTTGGTCGAAAACAGAGTACACCAGGTTGATAAGAAAACGGTCACCTGATTTATTCCATTAGATTACAAACATGTGATTAGATAAAATGCATTTTAATGGACAGAAATCCTACCATTCTCTAATAACCTTGTGAACGAAATCATTCAAGTTTTGAGAAGGTTTTAATGTGACCATTTTTATCTTGCGTTCGTGACATTTTGATCCAATTTGGATTTTCTTACTATAAAGTAAGCTGGTGTTAAAACTATGGCTTATCTACCGCTTTGCTTCAGAGAATGGGTGAATAAAGCTCGGTTATAATAATCTACTTTTTTTTCATTGTATCAAAACCGGAGACTAGCGGGAGTTACTTTTATCTTTGACCAGTGACGACAGAAGATATTGCAAGCTGTTAACATGGTCAATGGAGCAGTGGTCAACACGGTCGCCACACGACATCGTCCCGGCAGTGGCAAGGATATGCACTACTGACGAGCCCTAATGAGAGCGAAACTCGAGTCTAGTGCTTCTTTTCGAGAGGGGTCAACTGGGAAGTGTATGGGAATGCGACAGCTGAGATCAACTGTGAGTGATATTCAGTCTATATTATCACGCATTCGGAATCCAAAGTAGCCTGTCTTCTCCGAAGCAATGTTGATCAATACTCGCCGTCCGGCCCTGTGTGTTTGTGCATAACCTGTTCACTCATGCAAGTTGTCTACCCTGGAACTGAAGACAGTTCTTGTTTCACGCAGACCCACTCGCCGACTGTTGATATTGTTGTTGCTATTCGCAGGCCCTGTATATTCTAATGGTTTAGATTCGTGACTGAATGAATTGAACAAAATGATAGCATTTCGCGATAAATATATCTTATATCACTAATGGTGGACTGGATCAAAGAAAACTCAGTGTTTCAAATTTTGTTTCCAACTGTGCACAACTAAGACTGCTGATAGTCAAGATGTATACTAACGAAAACCGGCACTTATAATAATTTGTGAATGAGACATCTTGTTTATAGTAATCATCTTACCCGTCATATATGCGCGGTATACTGGTGAATGTTTTTAATATAAATGTAAATACAAATTGTAGTTTCATTGCCATCCTTCCAACAGCTCTCAAGCTTCCTCGTTAAAATACGAGAGCAACAGAAACATGCCCTTTGTAACTTCATTAAAATATATTCATTGATAATGAATGGGAAAATGTATTTTTATAAATAGTACCTTTTTCGGACTATTTATCTTCGGGCATAACAATGAGAAGAAATGTCGCGATTCTATTTGCCTTCAACAATCGCCATCATAATACCATCAAATTTTATGCAATAACTAAACAGACTAACAGGACAACTTTAGTAGCAAAGAGATGTACCGTATCCGTGCTTTCTGTGCACATATGACCGATCGATGAAACCTCATCAGTCCACTTTGTTAATCGTTAGTCGTTCCAGGTTATAGTTACATAATAGCATTATGAGCTACTTGACCAGGCCGACTACGATGGGTCGGTGATCGATGAAGCTTGGTTCTCTAAGCTTGCTAACTTCAACCGGTAGTTAATGACATTGCAATTAACAATTGGTTTTGAATATTCTCAACTTTTCTGTTTATATGGATGTGGTTGCAGCTACAACTGAAATGGTGTACTACGTGAGAGACTAACTGATCGGTTAGGTGTCTCTCTCATGGCATAAATCTTCCCTCTGTTTTGGTTATACGTGTAAACCGAACGCTGCTAAGCTATCGGTATACACTAAACTAAACGGTAAGAGCAAATTAGGAATGGAAATATGAAATTTTGGCTTACTTGCTATGTTCCTCTCGAAATCTGTAGGAAAAGTGATGAACATAATTTATAAGCTATGTATGCTTTGAAGTCAGAGCTTCATGTGAGTTGATCACAAATACGATTCAATTAATTATCTGGTGATATCCAAAAACTTGTCTCAGTCAACTACTAGTAGTAATTCGTAAAATAGTTGTCCGTGGAACTTTGTTTCGAAAACACTGACACAGTTAATCGACAATTGAAATATATTATATGTTAGGTAGCTGCGGATTTAAGTATTATCAGCAAATTACGAAACGGTTGTATTGAAGTTAAACCAAAGGATATTTCTAACGTATTTTTTGTCTTATCGAAACCAGCTCTTATTTTGCACTGCCACAAATCGTTAATGACGAACTCTCAGTAGTGACGGCTTACAGATACCCTTTTCAGTTTCAGGGTGTACAGATTTATTTAAGCGAAATCGTGAAGTGCAGCTGAAAGGATATTTTACTGAGACGTAAGTTTATAGTAGACAAACCAGCAAAAACGTTATGGTCATTATGTTTCCGTACGCATATCTGGATTCCGTGTTCAGTTGCGAAACTCCAGAATTGCCAACATATCGTAAGCTGAAGATTCATCGTCAGTGAGTGCTGTTCTGTTTAAAAACCCATAATCACTACCGATATATCGTATGAGGAGTTGGTTATTGTGTATTCGGCTTTATACTGAGCAAGTTGCATATACTTTAGAATAAAACGTGGTAAAAACTTTCATGTATTCTGGTATCATAATAACTTATCAGTTTTGGACCTGGTATCTTGAGGCCGACAACTGAAAACTAGTTACACTCCATCTTGGATTTTACAATCACAATCTATAACGTTCTGGTGAGTTACTAATATCATATGATAGCCTGGTCTGTATGGAAGAGTAATTTACAATGACGGTATATTTTTGGATGTACATGAGAATACCCGGCCAACTTTTCAATAACAATACCGATATTTACATGTATAGTAACGAAAGCCTTAAACTTCCTTCGGTTCTCGCGTGCATAAACACGTCTGAGATAAACTATTGCAGGGAATATTAACGATCACATTATTCCGCTCGTGAGCGGCCAAACAAAGGCACGTATCCACGAGTTGAAGTAACCGGGAAAGAATACAAGAAGTTGTTCACCCTGGTGAAAGGAATGCTGTTCTTATATGAACCTGGTATTGGAAATCACAATGTCGAAGGCTTATTGATATGTGGAAATGACTGGTTGTGTTTGAGGTGGTATATAAACATATAACCCTTATGTTGAACTTCTGCATGAAGAAAATAATTTTATTTTCTATCCGTGTTCTTCTCACAACACTACGATTCTCTGGTTTACAAAATCGGTATTCAATTGAAGCAGGTAGACAATAACGGATGTGTTGTTTACACCACTTGGCAACAATGTACACCAATATATGACCAGCACAATAGGTGACAACGAATGCATTCTGTAAACTTGGCTCCCACTTGCAACGGCATGCTAATACTGAGCATCATTCAAACAGGCAAAAAGCGAGTAGATATATGATCATGGAAACGTTAAGTTCCATCACGTTCGTAATTGAAACGTTGTTTATTGAGACACTTTCATGGGAAAATCAAATCAGTTCGCCGTGAAGACACCGTGGTTATAATTCTGACACACACGGTTAACCACTGAAAACCTATTTCCTCCTGAGATCCCAATTTTAACCAGTCCGCGTGATCTGCAACTTTTGTCATATAGTACACGTTGGATAAAACGCAGGTAAATCCCCCAGTTGATAACTGCTCACTGTAGTTAACTTCCTCATGTACGGAAAACAAGATGTATACAAAATGCACTGTGTAAAGTAAACTCACAATCCACAATGTCTTCTCGATAGAAAAAGAAACATATTAAAAAATTTATTAACCTGCGGAATAACTGTTTGAGTAATCGGGATCTAATAATTTGTAACTAAATACGACCCACAAATGTTTGTATTCATTCTTTTCAGGATAGTTTCGACGTAAATCTGTACGCGCGAAAAACTTCCCGTGAACATTCGATGATCTTCTGATTGTGGAACTCCCACTTCATTACCTAAGTGGTGGCCTTATTTAACTCAGTATAAACAAAATGAGCAGCAGATTTTTGAACAGTTTTACTGGGAGTGAATATTTACACAAACCACGACAATTTTCGAACTATTTACTACAGAAGTTGCAAGGCGATAAATCTTCCAAATTTTGCTGTGTAATTTATGTATGTTAATTATTTTAATTGATAAAATTACTTTAAGTAACTAATCTTGATTTTGAACAATGTTGAATTTAACTGTGTATAAAGTATGGGGGTACTGTATGTCGCCGTGGTTTACATGGAACTATGCGATTATACCCCCTGCTTAGATGAAAATTGTTGCCGTTTCCAAAGTCTGTAAAACTATCATAGTCTAATCTACGGTTTGTATTCATGATTCCAATAAATGATTATCTTTCGCTCTACGAGAAACACATGAGATTAGACAAACGCTTTCATGAAGCAAACATTCAACTAACCTCTAGAAGCGGCAGCAAGTTTTGGGACTGCATTTTAGATGAGTAAATATATATTGTCATGCATGATTGGAACCATCTGTTAATTTTGTGAAGAACCATATCGAGTAGATTTGACAACAGAAACAACCAAACTTACTGTATTTCTGAGGAA
>JTDE01000939.1:38650-49872 GCA_014338405.1 Paragonimus skrjabini miyazakii
AGACTTATTGTAAATGGATCTTCTCTAAGTTACCAAATCTTGGATACTGATTATCAGAAGTAAGTCATACGGTCTTAGAAATTGTGTACAATGCTTATTCAATTGGACATTGATTTCGGCCTCACAATTACTAGGAAGCGCACGCGTACAACGATTATTTAGACGAAGGTACGTCAAACGATTTGTGGAGCAATGAATGATTTCGCTACTGTTCCCGTGTTAAAACGTAGGAACACATGCCATCATAGACGATGTGCTATTCAGAAGAGTATGTTACCAAAGGGCAATCTGGCGGTCGTGTTATTTGAACTAGCTTGGAAAAATGGACACCAATTCCTAAACGTCCTGGAGATGAATGCAAGCAGGAACCTCATCGACATGCATCCGTCAATGATACGATATACTGTTTTAGATTACCGATGAATAGCCGCGGATTTGGTCAATTTTAAGTTGAACATCATCCACAACTGATCGCAGCTGTCGCATTCCCATAGAAATTCCAGTCGGCCCCTTTCAAAAAGGAGCACTAGACTCGAGTTTCGCTCTCATCAGAGCTCGTCAGTAGTGCATATCTTTGCTACGACTGGGACTAGAACTTTTTTGTCAGAAACATGCAACCCGGGTTGTAAAATTGTTTTGCGATCATTCACAAGGCAAAACCAGTCATATATTGTCCAAGTTCTGGGCCACCGTTACGCTGAAAACCAGTTTCTTTTAAGCAGGGTGCTTTTCTTGAAGGATGAAGGTTGCGTATGCTTCAGCTGGTGGTAATTCTGCCTGAACCAACTTGATGATAATGCTGGTAGAGATTTCATAGTTCACTCGTCTAGTTATTCTATGCGACTATGTGCGGACTATATCAATGTTCGTTCGATTTTCCCCAAAAAATTTTTTTTTGAGAGAAACGACGGCGCGAAGTATTCTGAGTTATATTTTGCTAACATTTGCCTGTAGATGGATGTTGTTGAAAATTCGGAAAGCCTCATATCACTTTACACAAACTGATGTCTGACCTGATGAATCTGGTTGAAATTCACCTCAAAGAATTTTTTTATTCATCTTCCAAAAGATTATGGAGAAAGTGACAAATAACGCAACTGTTGGATACTTGTAGAAAATCATTCAAATTTGATCTAAATTTGATAAATTAATATCGAGACCGAGCTGAGCCATACGTCAAATACTGGTTGTCTGTGATATTTTAAAGGCACATTTGTACTGCGCCCAGTAAATTAATCAAAGTTTCTTAAGTACCATTTGATAAAGAAGGTCGAGGTAATGCACAAAAATATAATCATGTACATACAACATGATTGTGTTAATCGCAATGATGACAAGCACTTGTCTGTAGCTTGGCTTGGATAAATAAACAACGCCAAACACAGACGCATCCTATCTACATCAGTCCCACGCCCATCTAATGGGCAAAAGATTGGACCAACCATTTCATATGCGCCACAGATGAACCTAACTACGACAAATCCCATGTGACCTCTGTTCTCGGCTTCGATTTCAGCACCCTTGAGGAGGGCCACCCAAGGTGGTTGAACTGTGCAATATTACAACTTGTTCGTAACGTTGTTTTCTTCTCAAGCATTTTACCAAAAAAAATAGTGTCATTTATCTTTCAGTACTCGATATACATTACAGTTTTCGGGTTCAGAATACGTTTCCAGTCACTTGTTATATTTGGCGGATATTTGTTTATTACAACGTAAAACATCTTTCCCAAGGGCTGGCTGCCACAACACCAAATTATCCCCGATTTACATGTTTGAATACTAATATGTCATGCTTAATCGTGCATAGAATACCTTTTTCAAAAAGGAACGGATCCATGACAGGATGTTCAAAAAATCAAGAAATCAGTTGATGCAAACTTAGTTTTTAAAGTTTATCGGGCAAAGTTACTTTTGTACGCATCCAAACTTACGGAAGCGCAGTCTGTTAGAACCTTTTGGTGGAAACATGACGGACATTCAGAAAGACACGCTACAATCTTATCGTTGTTACGTTGTGATGAAACTAACAATATTATTTCACAATTTTTCCGAATTCCCCCCAAAAGTTAGCAATTATTTACCAAGTTTACAAACAAACGTCAAGTGAACAGGCGATTTATTAATGCTGTCCTGCTACAAAATACCTCATCTAGTGGATGGATTTTATACTGAGTGACCTCACAAGTGCAGACTTGCAAGATGAATATATAAAGTACACAATACACCGTTTTGATGAGGTAAGTTAAAGCAGAGAGAACGTTGACTATTCGATGAAGTGGGTTAACCAACCCTGACATTAAAAACGTGCAGCTCTGCTTTCAAATAGTGTAGCACGACTCAAATGCGCAAAAATCGAACGGTAAGTTTTAGCAACAGAAAAATTGTAAGCTAGACACGACTATCGAAAATGTGTGCACGCGCTGGAGCGGTAGGTGTCCTAATGAAGACAGGTGATACAAAATTTCACGTAAACCACGCAAAACGATGTTAGTATTCATGGTTTCGTATTTCCGCATACATGTGTATTGTATGCCTGACAATAAACAACTTCCCAGGTCAAGCGGATTTTGCAATCGCAATACGTGAAGAGAGATTATCATCAACTAAGAAGTTTGCTCACACGTGTCTGCGTAGTTATCTGAAAGTGAGGACGTCAATCAACTCAAGTTGTTTTCAAACACCTGTGGTTCCATAGCCCATGTATATCTGAGGTCTATTAACAAGAAGTGGGCAATACAATTAACGTTCAGTTTGCAAAGAACGTATGCTGATACAACGTCGTCACTTCATTGGTCCAAACTTAGGAAGATCTAGTTTTTTTATTTGATGGTTTAAGTTTGCATTAACTGTCAAATCAGTATATGACTCAGTTATCTTCATTCTGCATGTCTAATGTTTATTGTCCTTAAAACAACGGATCACACAAGTTAAAACAATACGTTAATTTGCCGGAAAAAAAACAGATTGAAATATTCAAGTTGATAGCTTGCATTATAGGGCACGTTCATGTTTTGTGTCACAGCGGACTGGTGATTACGGGAACAGTTTGAATGAACTAGCAGTTTAGTTTGTTTGCTTCGAACTACTTTCAGTCTCAGAAAGACTGTTCCAAACTGCTTCCAAAGTGAGTTTTTCGGGAATAACGTTGATGTTAGTGTGACATACTTTCAGCGTTCGTACCAGTAGGATTATTTTTGGCTGAAATGGAACACGGTAGCAGGTGTAACATTAAATAATACTTTAGTTCACAAACATCTTTAAGATACGAACAAGTGAATTTGCAAGGGATGACACCAGTTTTTAATCAAAGTCACAATGTGAATTCCTCTTTTTTTGCACGGCAATGTATACATGCACTGCAGAATGGCTGAAACTACTTACATTCATCCAGGCAATTATAGGCTGCATTGAAAATTGAAAATTTATATCACGTCAAGCGTATTCAGAATTCTATTTTTAGGTAAACAATTTAGTAGTGCAGTTCTTCAAAATGTTTCTGACTCGTTTTGCACTCGGCGTTACATATTGTGTCCTATTGTATACTAGCACCTCAGTATGAACAAAGTAACACCCTACTGGTGAAACTAGTTAATGACACTCGTGAGAAATGTGTTGACAGGCAGACTCCTACACTTGAACTCAACATCCTGTTCCCATTGGACCTACAGAAAGCAGTCTCTGTTCAACATTATAAATTCGTTACTTTGAAGCATGTTAACTGTGAGATAAATACACCTTGTTCATTACAATGGCATGCAAGCAGAAATTGACAAAAGCATATGTATAATGAATCTGTTTTATATTTACAAGTTCATCTTACTTGTTGTAAGAAATTGTCTACATTCTGTTAGATAATGATTGACAAGAAAGTGTCGCTTTTTATAATAAACTTTAGAACTACCTCGTTAACCAATTAATGGACAAGCACAACATTGACAGTTACAAGCAAACATCGTTTTTGAATAAAAGTTTTCAATTTAAATTTTGTCTGTGCTATCTTCGGGACTAGTATTTGGGAAACGGTGGCTAATTCGTGAAATAGGAATGTTCACATAAAAATCCTCTTTGTCAACTGGGCTCACTAGTCAACATTGTGTTCCCAAATATAAATATGATCTTGAAAAAGGCCACTAATAGCGTGCAAGATGTCATGCGCATTGATTGTTATATTATTCAAACAATGTAGCAACTATTGAATCAACCATGTTCATCCTAAATCCATATTGCATTACCTTTTTAATCAGTGTGATCTGTATATATTTTCTAACCATATCTCACCAACTCGATTCGATCTGTATGAATTTTTAACCATCTCTCTCTTTAGACTCCTATTACCCGTTTGACCCACTGCAATTCTATTTCATTTTTGTTAATGAGTACGCTCCGGCTGCATGTTGCTGCTTTCGATCTGGCCACCTGACTGACTGTCTCAGACATGACCAGATCGATTTCGCCTAACTGCCTGCTCCCTCACTATACAGCGTGTGTGTTAATTTCGCAAATGTAACCGATGAGATGCGGACGAAATGTCACTGCGCAAGATATCTTACACTCCAGTATTTGCCTTTTTCATGTTTTTCAATGGGAACCAATGTTTCAAACTATAAATATGATCATAGAATGATGGTAGAAGAAGTGAATTTTACCTAAACGGCGATTCGTCTAGATTATTGGACATGTTTCAGACGGTTTTCTATCTTAAAGCTTTTAACTCATAGTGGATGTGAAAGTTTGGTATGAAAATGGTCAATTTCATCAATGACCACATGTGTCATTTCATGCATATGACCTTGTACATGCCCACTCAATGACTGTGAACGCAGGTGCAATCACGCAGCTCACAACAGGTGGCCATACATCCAGTCTTTGAATTGGCAACGACTCGCTGGTCCTTCTCGTCATGAACCGGTGTTGACCCATACAGGTTTTAATGTAGTTTAACTATGTCAAAGTAACTTGGATTAGATAACTGTTCAACAACGATATATCCCAGCTGAAGTCGAACACTTGCAAAAGTGACCATCTTTACTGATGCGTTGTTTGACTGTCAGAGTAATAGTCATAATCACGATCTGTCGTTGTTAATCTCTATTGCGTAAGGACGAAATGCGTATGTGGTTTGGAACCCGGTCATTGAACTGTTGATTAATTAATTAACCGAAAGCGCGCGAGTTTGACAGCGTTTAGTTTGTACACAAGTCTCTAAAACTACACCATCCACGGTATACTTGCTCTCTAGAGCGCTATTCAACAATAATTTACTTGAACCTACCAAAAAGACAATTTTCAGTTCCCCTTGGCTGTAATGGTTGAAGACTTTACTGCATTGTCATGTTTACGTCCTGCGAAAGTCAATGTTGCTTTATATTGGTATAACATCCCACATCCTAATGACATGTACGTCAGCAATAAAGAAATGCCGTGTACAATTAGCTCGATAATTGTATCAAAGTTCGCCTACTAAAGGTGCAGCAACTTAACCGCTTGACGAGGTAGACACATGATGGTAACCTGATATGATCTGAACGATCTCTAAGGATTCGTCTGTTAACTGTCTGCGCAAACTCGTATGTTTGAACGTTTATCTTTCCGTTTAGTTTGATTAGTAGTCACAGAAACTCAACTGTTTGATTGTTGGTCTCCAAAATGAGAAACTTCGTTTCTTCCTGTTTCAATTCCTGAATCCACTCGCCAATCTAACGTTCCATCCTTATTCCCTACTCACTACACTGTTGTTTTAATGAATTAACTTTGTTATCAATCGTGTATTGCGCGGGTAGCCATACCAGGTCTAGCTTACTTGCGCAACAGTTAACTCTTTACCTTGCCAGCTCCGTTCCGAACCTGTTGAATTTGTTGAACGAGACTCGTCCTGAACTGTTGAGGTTTGCTTGTTACAATTACTTATGCAAAGGCACAATTTGCGTTTGCCAAACTACGTCATCTGTGTCGTCGAAAAGACCTTCGGGTGTCGCTGAAAGGAAGAGTGTATAATGCTTGCATACGTTCTGTTTTGCTTTGTGGTTCGGAAACGCGGCCTGTTCACAAAGAAGATATCAACAAGCTTGCTGTGTATGACCATCGCCGTCTCCGCCAATTAACTCAAATTAAATGGACTAATTGCGTAAACAATGTGTTAGTTCGCCGACGCGTGTTCCGGAACGCCCGGGATGCACGATCAATTGTGCAACTACTCACGGTGCACGGCTTACGATGGTTGGGTCACGTACTCCGTATACCAGCTTAGCGTTTATCATACCGGACCTTATATACTGAGACTACCAACAGTTGGGTAAAACCGCGTGGTGGTCAAGCAACAACGTGGTCACAAAATATGAAGACCTTGACTGCTCCATTGAGCAAAGTGGGTAGGTGCCGCCTGCCTGGAAACCGTTCGAATGTGAGGGTATGAAAGTGTCGACAGGTAGCAAGTGTTGCATCATATGACCTGAGAAAGTTTCCTCAAGTTGCTGGAGTATCAATCAGCTAAAATCGTAATAACAGTGAAGCAATGTGTTATGCAAACATAACCCATATTTGTCCCTTATGGATGCATCTGAAATTGTTACAACCAGTAATCTAGCTGGATAACAACTACACCATTTATAACTACGAGCTTTCCTCCAGTTTATCAGATTGTCTATGTTCTCTCATTAACCACACCAGATGTCCTGTCTGTACTCAGAGCAATCAACACTAATGGTAGTTTGCTAATTTTGAGCTATCAAGTAACTGTGATGTTTATGAAAAAGTGGTATCAGTTCTGTTGTCACAAACGATAATGTCACGATAAAAGATTAAAAACCTTGTATATGAAAAATACTGTGTAGCGAACAAGCTCGTTTTCAGTGATTCATCATCAGGCTAAATAAATCACATTTATTTCACGAATTTTACAGGGGAATCATTAAAGGGGGTAAATGGGGAATGGGTAGTTTATCAGGTCAGTCAGTTCAATGTCACATTGCAGTCAAGTACCCACTTGAACCGTGGGTCTCGTATATGTTCACAACCGATGCAAAAACCGAGGCAAGAACTATTACTATACGTCGGTTTGTTTTTATAACGTAGTTTTCTAACACAACTACCGACCATAAATGAAACACGATGGACATTCACGATGGGCTTTGTCGCTATCTCGGCTTTCACAATGCATTACGACGTCTGGTTAGAACCCTTTTAGCACTGATGATATTCTCAAGTTCGTCTTGGAGCACGAAGCATTCGCACAGATGTTCGGAATAAGTTTCTCAGTCGCTGATTATTTTTGTCTCCAAAACGAAATTTCCATTTGACAGATTTTCACTCCCAGTGTTTATTTCCATCCCATCAGGTTTGGCTAACAACTGCTGCTATTACTCTTTAACTAAGTAAGTGAAACATATAACGCTAGTTATAAACGTCAGGCTATTCACTTTCTGGACAGTTGGAAATTCAATGAACATTGCATGATCAATTATTGAACGATATTCATAGATGGGATTGCTCCGTTTATCTACCGTAAAAGTACGTTCCACATAGGTAGCAAAACACTACTCTCCCATGTGAATAAACCACATATATTGATTAGACCAGTTGTGCTGACATATCACTTCAGAAGCTTTGCTAAACACCATTTCGATCAGCTGACAAAATCAGAGCTTTCTATCATTCGGCCAAAAAAGAGTCTCTAGCAACATATTCGGAAATTTTCTCAACTACATGACGACTCTATAGACGGAATATAATTAAAACAACTAGTGGTTTTTATTGGTAACCTCTATTGTGAACCATTTGGTTTTGTTGGAAAAATGCTTTACCTTCCGTAACTGTATGAACAAAATAAACGCAGAGAATGAATCAGACAATCTTTTCGAAAACTGTCAGTAATCTGCAAGCAACAAAACAGTATGAGTTTACATATGAAGTTGGAAAGATGGGGTTTGTTTTCACTTGGCAGCTTGATCACCATTGTCTACTTTGTCAGATTATATAAAAACCATAGACTGGTCGTTAATTCGTGCGATTGCGTGACTTAACGATTGCCAGGGTATTCGGTCCGTCATTCAAATTAAACCGATATGTCGCAGTGCGACGAACTTGAACATTTGCTACAATTAATTAAACGAACATTAAGGCTCGCGGTGGTTGTTACTCTTATTGTCACGACCTCAGCGGTAAGCAGCTCGACTGTTTGAATTCCCACGCCATATATAAATATATGTATGTATATATGTATATGTATATATATATATGTATATACGTTTGTTTTAGCCAACTGTCGCGCTATATTATCCAAGTTAACTACTGGTCAATTATGTTCTGATTTATTTCATAATCATGCCTGTCTTGACTTATTTTCTATATTCGGCAGCCACGATGAAATGTGCAAAGCTGAAGCCAAACTTACATGCTATTTTTGCTAAAAGTAAACACAAATAAGGGTTTGATTTTGAAAATGTGTATAAATGTGCGTCATTGCAGGTTATTTTCAAAAACAATTGTTTGGTCAATTATTAATTGCCATCTGCAACACAACCACGGGACCTAATGCAGCAAAATAAGTCCAAATTTGTTGTAACAAAAGAACCAAAACGAGGTTATCAAACGTGCGAATATCACGTAAAAGACCGCCATACAGTCAGCAGATTAAACGTTTTTCTTCTGAAAAGGTAGGAATACTGAAGACTGTGATGACGAATGACAGTTGTGCCTTTGTTGGCAATAGATTCATGTGTTTGTCGCATCGTATTATTTCGCAACATTCAGCTGAGTGATCAGTTTATGAATTTCTGTATACAGAAATGGAATTGTGTGCTAAAGATATCCTAATCGAAAGCGATATAATAGGTCCTAGTATTTTATATCATTATCTAAATGGTATGATAGTTGAAAGCTTCAGAGGAATCGCAAATGCAATATTAAAATCGAAAATGTGGTTGCTTCCCACGGGTTTTTATGTGAAACAACGCCTTTTATAGGCAACCCATCATACATGCAATCACTATTGGACCAAATCATATAAATAGGCTTAACAATAAAACAGTAGGTATGAACTGTTACAACGCACCCTACTGTCAGCAGAAGCATCTTATTATCTCAAACAAACAGGCAATTGTTAATCATACAATTACTGTTGACCTCATTTGTCGGTATGCATATGTAAAGCTAATCGACTGATATTGTCCTACAACACGCTGTATCATGGGAGATGAATCTGTGGCTTCTTTTGGAATGATGTGTTGATTTGACAAAAATCAGTAATCGTAATGGTCACGATGAGGCAAACTGTTTACTGATTAACTACTGGAAATGTCGTGCAATAAACTTTTTGAACGCAATTCCATTGCACTACACTTTGCGATATGTATGCGAGCAAAACAAACTGTCAACAATTCTCTATTGCTAATGCGCAATGCACTTACTATGTTGCTTCGATTTGTTGTCACTTACTTTCTACCATGCTGTTGTTTTATGGTTGGGGCTATTCTGGTTGACTCAATTTCGTCCAATCCTAGAAGGTCGATCTCAAATTCTACCAATATTCGGCACTTTAGCTACACAATCGATCAATATATTTAAACCTGTGCTAGTCACACATTTAGTGGTTTGTGTTTCATCCTTTGCCAGCACGGTCACGTGGGGGCGTCTTCCGTATTGCAGTGCAACGCGTCTGGTTTGTATAATTTTACGCTCAGCGTCTCACATGTTCGTATATAAATGGAAAATCACAGCGGCTTAGAAAATTATGCTTATGTTAGTGGGAGACTAGGTCTTGTTGGACGATCTACCGTTGTAAGTAAAACAGTCTCAAGCAAAATCTTGTATCTTGGAAAAATACTATGGCAGTGTTCCCAAAAATTGTGCGAACGAATAAATTAAAAACATTGTAACAAGTGCAAAGATTGATGTAAACAGTTTGTGTTTTATTACTCTGCTCTAGAAATACAGTCAAGAGAACTGTAATGCCAGTTAATCTTCGTCTGTTTGATGACTGAGTATATTTCCAAACATTTCAATCGAGTCAAACAAGACCACCGAGTTGAAAGGAGTATTCCAAGTTGTCATCACAAATTTGAAATTCTCTCGTCACAATGGTATATCACGGTAAAACAGAAAAGTCCACGAATTCGCAATTTCTGACTAGTACAATATAGTCTACAAATGAGAGATCAGGATTATGTCTGTTTATGGATTATGACTAGGTCTGTACTCAACTGTTTAATCTTTACGAAACGTTTGCTGCATTGAGAAATACCAGCCCAGTGTACTGCCCAACTATCGAAGGGTCTTCTTGTATGGCGAATATATATGAACTGGCCTGGTCTGTTCCCATGGCGTGTCGCTATAAAAATTGTTGCAAAATCTGTTGAAATACCTGCATGATAAGCTTTGTCCGATCCACTTAATGGCAACAAAGCTGAATGGTCAACCCTCACCGTCATATCTGCGCTTAAACCATACATACCTATGTTTCATTGCTTCCTTGTGTGAGATACTTGCGTGATTAAACGAGTGTATATGGAACAACTTAGTTGATAACTATGTTTGTAAAATAGAAACTGATGTGATTACATTATTAGAACAACATCAGGACGTGAATAATCGACTTACCTGAAATTAAATCCGCCATATCTGGAGGATTAGCCAGACATCCATTGAGTATTTGAATCTTATTAGGAATGTTCATCAGATGTTCAAATAATAAATTACCTAAATCATTTTTGTCTTTTGTGCACCAGAATAGAAACAGTGCACATGCTAATGTTTTCCACGACTAGTTAAAGAAGCTGAAATCTTATTTGCAGATGGTATTCAAACGAAGAGATTAGTCAACCTTGTGTCACTTTGTGCTCAACTGAATCTATACCTTTTTCCATACTGGTTTCTCTTTTAGGCATAAGAATTTATCTTTCGTGTAAAAGCCTTTCGTTTTAGTGCAGTAGAATTTCTCCATTGTATTTTCAAGCCGTGGAAGTGGCTTATGATTGGTCTAGTGGACTCATAGTTTGCGGCCTTTTTGATTGCGACTGCACGCATTGACTGCTGCACTAGGACAATGTCCGAGGGAACACTTGAGTTGTGAAGGCCGTCATGTGGTCCAATCGGGGTAAAGACCCCACCCCAGATGGAGCAGAGAGCACAAGCCAATGTTTGGACCACATGACGGCCTTCACAACTCAAGTGTTCCCTCGGACATTGTCCTAGTGCAGCAGTCAATGCGTGCAGTCGCAATCAAAA
>JTDE01000939.1:49972-85576 GCA_014338405.1 Paragonimus skrjabini miyazakii
GGTTTTGTTTCAATGCTTAACCCCTGTATTGCTTGGTCGAATAAATAACCCTTGTGCCATCCGCGTTCTTGGATCACAACACTATGTTCGGAATTCAACAAGTTCATAGATGCACAAAATTTCAACAAATGCTGTATATCAGTTACAATTATTGCATATCGTAATGGTGGATAACATCTTATAGGAATTTCCTCCGAGTGTTTTCCCTATAAGAAATGATTTATTTTATTCCCTCATATCCATCATATAACTACTGTTAATATTTCAGGCAATAAAACGCACAAATTATCCGTCTTCTTCCAACAAGCTCAAATGTGAGTCTGCTTTACTAAATTAAACGGCAGAGTTTTTTGTCAATTATCCTGAGAAACCCAGACTCCAGATGTTTGAAGATCATCCAAGAAGTCTTTGCTCTCAGGAGGTTTGAGAAACCTAATTTTTCATAAAAAGACCTTCTTTTACGACCTTGAAACTACTATGTTCCGTCATTTCAATAAAAGCTTCAACTATCTGCTAACTGCTCATAATGAGTGTTAGATGTGTACTATTCCACAGACGACAGTCGACCTGCACATTAAATTGCATGTGGTAAGTGTCGTTCTTTTTACTACATGTATTTGAGATTTTATATCATAAAAACGCTGAACATATAAGTGTGGACCATGCTGTCAGATTGATTTTTAATAATAATTCTATCCACAGAGGAAGTCGTCTACCAAAACAGGTCAGACAAACATACGTTTCTACAGTTAATTAATGTTGCTGGTTTATAGGTTACTGTAGTGAGGATGAGCGATCGTAATATTCTACTGACAGCACTGCTATTCAATAGTAGGACAACAGCATACATTTTAACATCAAATTAGCCGCAGGAAAAATACATGGAGAAACATTGGAGTGCAGCATCGTCTAGAACGTTCCTTGCAACGTCTGGCGTCTGTGGCAACCGAGACGGTCTGGGCCGAGTATCGTATGTAAATGTGTGGTTTTGTTCATGGTCCTGTTTATGCGCCTAACCCATGTGTTGTTTTCTCGAATAAATAACCTTTGTGCCATCTGCGTTCTTGGCTCACAACACTACAATCTTTGTTTCGTTAACGTAGTTACAGTCTAAAGCACGGTGATGTTCAGGAGAATTTCGCAGTTTTCGACAATTATTTCAGTTTAGTTTTATTATCAGTATATATCAAAGTACCTACAATCTACGAAGTTCCTTTTAATCCGCTTCCAAAACGTCACCGGTGTATATGTTTAACTGTTCTAGTAATTACCAGATCTACGTTTCACACAAAGAAAGTTTGCATTAATCCTGTCATCCAATGATTTATTGATCCGGCAACAGATTAAGGCATAGTTACTTTGATCTGCTGAGTGGGCAAAACGGATCACTTCTATAGCAAATTTATGGAAATTCAATCACCCCGATCTGGTGAATTAGTCAACTATATGAAGTGAGTGATGTTTTAACGTAATGGATGTATCAACCATGACGTTGTAACCAGTTCAACAATTGTAATGTCAATTTACATTCACAACTTACTGGATGAAATGTTCATTTCAATTTCTACAAGGAATTGCAATCATAGTTTATCGTTTCATATTTGTCTCGACAACCACACATTAGTGAAAGTGAAACAGAATGGATTGCCAAACGCTTTTTTATGAGTTCCGTATTCTGGACATGTTCTGTTTGAGTTGTTATGAACATTCAAATCTACATTTCTGCCTTAATAAAATGTTGAGACTCTAAGGAAGCGACTTGTAACAACAAACCATGGGGACAGAATATATTTTAAAGAAACAAAGCAAAACCTGACCATATATTACCTACAGTGAGAAAAGCCAATGGACAAATGAGGACCCAGTCATTGTCTAGTGTGTTTTTAACTTAGCCTGAGTGCTCACGGCATCAGCGGACTTCCAGTGGCCGTCTCTAGCTCTATTCAATCAAACAATGATTGTACGCTTCAATTTAGCTTACATATACATACATATCGTGCCTCGCAGCATAGTCCAACTGTGACTGTTCTTCCTGTGCATAAACCAAACGGTGTAGAGTAGGTCGGCTCTGTTGTATGCTGTTTATCTAGAGCTGGCTGCACATTCTCAATTACCGACGAATTTATGGCGAGTCTACTGTATGTTACAATAAACTACTTCGAATGACTGTGTTGTCCACATGATCATCCGAGTAAATAGTGATTCAATAACAGGCCAGTCGCTTTCAGTTAAAACGGAACTGCCCTCAGCTCCACCAATGAAAACTTATTCACCAGTAACGATAGGAGACATACGTCGCGAGGTGTTAACACTTCGCTTACTCCCCTCAGTCACGAACGTATAGTGGGCAGTTTGTCTGCCCTGGAACTGATAACAGTCCTTGTTTTGTGTAAACCCAATCGTTGATTGTTTCTATTGTTGTTGCTATCTGCATGTCCTATATATTCCAAAGTTTTACGTTCGTGACTGAAGAGAGTAAACGAAATGTTAACGTCTCGCGACGTATGTCTTCTATCGTTACTGGTGAACTGGATCAAAGGAACTCAGTGTTTTGAAGAAAACTTATTTGTCAAAATGACCCACATATCTAGGTTATACATATGTCTATTTTGAGATTGCTGGGCTCATGTCCAGTGCCCTAGGGTGGAACCTATTACCGAACACAATTTGACTCAATTTTGCGAAAGCGCTTCTATTCAGTAGGGGCTGGTCATAATCGTTTCAGAAACAAGTTTTCAGCTGTTCTGAGTGGAGGTCAACTTTTTCCAACAAACAAATGATAACTTATTGACAGTAATAAGTAATTCTTTTGATCAGCTAAATCGCTCGCCTGAAATGTTATAATTAGGTTAAGTTACATCATATAACAGAACCGTTGTCAATGTATATTTTGCATGTAGCATCATTAGCTGAACCGACTCATACAAGGTGACTTTCACAATCTGTAATATCATATGTTGGAGAACATTCAACAGATTGCATAGTGAAAGAAAATGTGTACGAAAACTTTCAATTTCAGTCAGGATAAAACGTTTTTAGTTTACCTTTTATTCTCCAGTCTGCACCTGAATATTTTTAGAAAGTATAAATAAAAATCAAACCTGAATGTTTGTCGCAAATATATATATATATATGTACATATTTATGCCACTTCTAATTCAGAGTTAACACTTTCTCCCCAGCTGCCTAAAATCAACTCATATTTAAATGTTGATGATTACAAAATTGATTTGTTATCAGAGGGAGCCGTGATGCCTTTACAAATTGCCGCAAACAGCTAGGCATATTGATCTACATAGAGCAGCCCATGATCGTAGATTAGGGGATGACAATTTCGGAAGCGATTGTTGCTAGTTATTTATATAACCAGGACAGCTGAAAACAATCGTTCATTTATTACTTTTGTCGTAAATGAAAACGCCACTGCTTAAGAAAACAGAATGTTTACCTTGCTATCATTACGTGTTTCGGTTTGTGTCTCTGAGGTTAACATTAGTCTAGGCGAAATTTGATTGATGAGCAATTAAATGTCCATCATATACGCCATACGTGTTTGAAAAATCGTCTGCATTCACTGTATATCTGTGACATTTTCTAAACATCAGCTGTCTGAAAAAAATGGTAAAAGCACATCCAATTCCTAGTTGTTCATATTGTACGCGCTATAAACATGATTTAAATCAATGAGATCGCACATGCGAAAAACAGTTTCTAATTCCATCGATCTCACTATCATGGTAGATTATACTTAATCGCATGTAGTGGGCATTTTTTCTGGGAAGTTTACCAAATGGTCTGATAGTGAAGAGATAAATATATTCCGCACTGCCTCTGATACAATTTGGGTAGAATGGTAAAATGTCTCAATGATGGTCTTACTCAGCAGCCAATAGAGGAAACCTTGATTTCAATCAAATTGTGTGGAAGAAATAAATTGAAAACGACTTTTAGAACTGGTCTAGTGAATGCAAAAATGAACAGCTAGTGAGGCATTATGTAGATAAGTAAATTATTCCAAAACAACTTATGAACAATCTATGGTTTGTTTTATTGGAAACGACACTGGCAGAGCTAATCCAAACGATTCAGTCATTAGTTTACATGGTTAACGTGTAACTTCAATGATCTACCAGTGCATGCTTTGCTTCCTTTTATCGTTGGCGCATCAGTTGAATATATTCTCACTTGTATAAATAAAAACTGGTAGGCTACGTTTTACACAGAACTAAGTTGGTCAGTAAACTGTCAATTAGCATCAGTCTCAGAGAATGAAGGCTAGTTTGATTAAAAAACTCGATCAATCATTTCGCCTTCTGACCTTGACATTAACGCGGCTCATTAACTTCGTTGATTAATAGTTTGACTTCCATTCTCAAACGAATTTTAACGGGCAACACAAATCTGCGCTTTTGCGCATCTACAGTTCAGTTTCGATGAAAAATACATAAACATTGCTTTGTAACAAACGTTGACTGTGATGTTCTGAAAAATTGAATATCTTTGAGATTTCTTTTTCCCGTTTGTGAGTGTGTTGGCTTAGCTTGCAACTAAACTGCCTCAGCAACTCCAATTGTGCATTCAAATTGCTTCACACGTTCAAACTAATAATTACCTTGTGAGTTTTTATCACTTCCTAAAGTACAATTTAAAACAATTCAGTTTAGTAGGTCACTTGTTTTCAGTTTGTAAATATGCACATATAATCATTTGAACCCGGTAATCAGTTATTGACATAATGCACCTTGCAATGAAGAAACATCTTAATTTGCCACGTTTCGAACGCAAGCGTTTGTAACCAGAAGCCCTCAAAATGCATGCACATACTAAAGTAACAGAAATGTTTACTACTGCCTTATTCGGGACACTGAATAAACAGTTGCTTTGAAAACACAAAATTTTTGCATGAAGTTATGTTCAAATTTGTGTTCTATTGGAGTACGCATGGTAACCAGTTGAGAAGTTAACTTTACCAAAATTACAAATAGGCAATCAAAAAAGCTTATATCAAATATGAACTCTGATCAGTTGTTTTCTATTGATCGTTACAACGTAAAAACCGTACAAACGTTCATTGATAATACTAACAACTTATGAAATGCAAAAAGCAAAAACTGTAACATGCCAACAAACATCAGTAGCATGAGGTGCTGCATGACATTCGTTTCATGAAACATTTTATGCACTACTACAATCGACCAAACATGATGGAAACCTCCGAACGTCACGTGATTTCCCGTTCCTGTAAACTATTGTAATAGATAACCTCTTTGACTGAAGATGCCCTCACGCAGAAATCTACGATTCCAACTACCAGTGTCAACAATGTTCGATATTTTCAGAGGAGAACGGGAGTGATGTGTTAAAAACGAAAGTATATTCAATTGATAGGCAGAACAAAATGGAATCTTACGGTTAGCGTAAATGTTCATTTCTGTGGAACCAGAATTGGGAATGTTAAGTTTATAATTACGTTTGAAACTGTCGAATCCACGAACTTGAACCTCAAATCGTTTGACCGTTTTTGTTTTTTGAATACATATTGCGGACGCTCCTGTACATATGTGTATACTGTGGATAAAAGACTTCATTTTAAAGAACTGCTTATTTGCTGAGTACAAGTAATCACACAACAATATATGAAAATTAAAGTGATAGAGAATTTTGTGTTTGGTGCCGAACAACCTGCAAATTCTGTGTTAGATATTAAACACAGTCTATATTTGACCACAGCTTTCGCTTTCTCACAAACATTTCATGCAGCTCCTTTCGAAAGAAAGCAGCTGAAAGGTATTAAGGAGGGTACTTGCGAAGATCGAGATGTGAAATCCGATATCGTTCACATCATATGGATTTCTGCGCACATGATCCCACATTAAGTGACATCAAGTTTTAAACTCTAAGTGTCTAATTATCGTTACAGACGAATGAAGCCTGATTTGCTGTTTATTTACATTCTAGTCATTTTACAGACACTTGACAATGATTGGACTTAACTGGAAGGAAAAGTAAAATTTAATGCTTTGTTCTAAAGGTGATTGTTTTGATGTTTGCCGAAATGTAAACTGTTTGAGAATATACAGTGATCCTCATGATATATCACATTGGAGCGAAAGGATTTCAATTATAAATAGTTTGCTCACGTTGTGGAAGGTATTCCAATCCTTGAGAGTACAAATGAAATAGAGGTGAATGTATGCAAACTGATACACGAACATCTATTCGTTAATACTCAACGATAAAAAGGTAAGCGAATCGATGTGCGCTTGAACATAAAGATCGATGCGTTATTTTCCATGTCATCCATTTTAGAATGGAGTAGGCTTTACCCTTTTTTAAAAGTACTGTTCAGTCGTTGTTTCCGAAACATACAAGCTAGAGCAAACAAAATATGTGGGGGGGATTTTCGGCGCACAGTTCGCAGAAACCTCACAAATATCGCATATTTGTGGACGAAACAAATTATTACGGACAGTATGCAAACTTTATCGGATACAAATTAGTGTGCTGATCTTGCTGTAAATTTGTTGCACTCTTGTGTGAAGACGTTTGCTTTAAGCTATAAGCCAAGAGCTTCGATTGTTATTGAATATCAATCATTCCTTGATTAATCGTTCATCATAAAAACTACCTGCTTCTTACGTGAGATGAAACACCCTTTGTTAGCCACCACAATACCATCATGATTCACACGGCCACTTCGCAAGAAATTTATTAATTTTAAAGGGGTTCAGTAAACCACTGTGAATCTAACCACGGAAGATTTGTCCTAAATACACTAACGCAGTTGTTCTGTTTAGCCAGGCAGCAACTTATGCGTGGACTGAAGCAATATCACTCCGTGTTTTGAAAACGTCTGCCTGATCTTCGAAACGCTGAGTTTTTAGTTTCTGTAAGCACTCTATGACTGAATGTTGAAAAGTCGGTCCACCTGTCGCGTTCCAGTCCATTGGGAAATATCTGAGCAGGCTGAACTTGACGGATCTGCGTTCAGTTCAGTGGAATGCCGGCTACATCAGTGTACTGCGTTCAGTAAAGTTCACAGAATCGTCTGGTACGGAAGAGGCAACAATAGTAATTGTTTCACTGGCTGTAAATAGGTGGGCAGTAGATTGAAAATGAAGCCAATTGTGGACAATAGTCGCAACTTTTCATGACAGTGACCATGATTACTCTTATCTAGATGGCTACTTAGTGACTAACCAACGTTTAAGCAGTATAATTAGATCTAAATTTGTGACAGACGAATTCATATTGGTGCCACATTGAGAGGGGTCTGCCAAAATATACAAAAGCTTTTTAAAATCTCAGAGTGATATTAATGAAAACGTGAAGAAATCTATTTTTCATGGGCGATTATGTTCTGCAAGTTGATTATGGCTTACAATCGCAATTAACCAAATATTGCTATCACATTTGGAAACATCATTCACCAAGAAATGTTGTGCAACAAGATGAATTTGTAACCTTGTATAAATCTAGTTTAGTGTTTCATGTAGTAGAGCACATCCATACTTATTGAAAATAGTTTTGTTTGTAATGAAAAGATTACCGGAGTAACTCTTGTAAATGAATGTCACCAACTTTGAATAGTGTTTTGTAAATCTGAGAGTAAAATAGCCGGAAATAATTTTACATTACATGCGCATTGAAAGTGATGACATTTTGAAATGTATCAAAATTATATCCCTGGATTAACACAAAATAATCAAGTTAGCTCACATTTTGTTGTGTTAAACTTCACTAAAATTGAGATCGTTTAAGTGAAAACCATGATTATTAACAAGTAAATACACATTTAGACATTCTATCAGATTTGCAAAGTATGGTGTTTTGATTGAGAACAGTTCTGCAAGTATACTCTTTCCATTTGCAATCAATAATCCCAGTACAAAACTGATTTGAACTGTCGTCCAACTGTTTACATCAGATGCAATTTGATCTACTGCAATTACAGCCAGTGAACATATTCCTAAATAGTTAATGGATTGTCGACAAACAAATTTGATGTAAATTTTGCAGGATACTCTCTCAAAACGGGAATGTACTGGTGTTCCATCGCACCCGAAATCAGTATTGACCGATTGCATACCCACTCGGTACGACCCATTCAGCCGTATAATTGCTGGAACGTTGAAAGTCATTACTAGTTGTCAAACAAGACAGGTTACATGATAGAATGCCGAACAACTGGAGATAACCAGGGCAAAAAACGAATTACTTACTAATTCCAAGCGTGGAAACATTCAAAAATCGTCAGAACACATTTGTTCTTGCAAGGTTACGTAAATCGTTTTACAGGATGCATCTTCCGGCTAATTGGTATTGGTATTGGCAGGGTGATTAGACCCTTGTTAGAAAATCAGCATCAGACAATGATGTTCTGGTAGATAAATATGAGGCAAGACCTGTCCAAGGTGGCAATCTGGTAAGTTGGTCGACGCAATATTAATAGCTTGGGACGAACGAGTACTCAAAATTGGAAGACATTAATCACTGTTGTGTCAGACTTGGTTGACTTGCCACAAGACTGTCCTACCTATAAGCGACTGTGGTGATTAGAGCAACGAACCGCGCACACAGCAATATCCAACAAGCGGGACGTACCGGTGGCCAGTTTTGTCAAACTGATATAAGCTGGTAACCACTTACAGAAGAGGACTGCTTGATCATCCACAGTACGTAGCGATTTTCATGCGGTTTATCAACCATATTGTCAGTGGGTGGAAAAGCTATGAAGTGTGCTCGTTACCATTAATATTAGTGATTTTACAACATAGATATAAACGTGACGGTTGCGATAATTGGTTGAATTTCGTATTGTGTTTTCAACCTGAGGATAATGTAACGTGGAATTTCTCATCAAAATAACGTTGAACATTCTATGGACTGAAGATATTAGTAAAACTGCATCGAGCCTTCAAATAATCTTATTTATCATAACGTTTTACTGGTCTTATAGGCAAACTGTCACAGAGAACCAAATGGGATATAAGCAGTGTGCATATTAGTAAGTTTATGTAAATTGCATCTTCGTTTTTGCAAATGCTGATGGTAGTAACCTAACCATTTCTTCGTTTCAATGAATAATAAACAAAAATTAATCAGGTGTCATTGATTCATTCGAAAAGATGCAGTCAGCTTGATATAGTTTCGGAGTTTCCAAACCAGTTGGTAAGCTTGTGATCTCGATTTGTTCACTATCTAATTCAAGACAACTTGACATGGCAATCAAATATCCGCACCTTATCAGAACACCTTATTTATCAACCTTAAACCATTCGGAAAACCAGTGTGACATTTCAGGATTTAGTTTGCACGTCACAGCAACGTTCTGAAAAAGAGCACCTTTTAGTGAATTCCGATGACATTTCATTCACTGACTCTGTCATGAAAGCACATCAAAAGTCACAAGCAACAAATCCACGCAGGTACATCCCATTGAGCCAAAGTTTTTGAAAACTAACTGTTTTACACAAAAGATGTCATCTTGAAATATAAATTGATACTTACGTTTTGAATCCAGTTGTTCTGGATTAATATAGAGCGGGCACATATACAAACGTCCAAGTAGATGAATTTAAAAGGTCGCTTTTTACTTGGAGTTCCGATGCATTTTACAAAACATTACACGATGGTTTTTTGAAACATAAGTGGCATTCATTAACAGAAAGGCTCTACCAGAAGTTCAATTTTTAGTAATGTACAACAGCGATAAAAAGATACAGTTATTGGCTTATAATTTGATGTTCACAGGGATTTAGTTGGGTAAACGTTTATTCAATTCAACATCATGTTCTCCTTCTTGAAATACTCACCTCTGTAGCCATAATAATCTGTGGAAGTTGAACGTTTGGTTTTGAATGTGACCATTTATGTTTTTCAAAATCACAAGCGATGTGACACTGCAATACTCAGTTCAAACATCACAATAACGTTACGAAAAATGGGGTAAGCATTTATTTCATTGAACGTCAAATTCTTTTTCTTGAAATACTCACAGTTGGAGCCAAGATTATCTGTGGCATTCAAACGTTTAATTTAAAATGTAAACATTTGTTTTCTAGCAACAAAAATAATGTGTATTTGTATGCAAGATGAAAACAAATGGATAAAGTAACGAAATATAAGTAGAAGCTGTTGCAAAATGCAACAAAATTGCAGGTATTTAATTACGGTTAACATTCAAGCATATTTCGATTGTCACAAATAAAAGTCTAAATTGTGATGTATAGTCCAACATGAAGCTGTCGTGCAAAATTGTGGTTCACATA
This sequence comes from Paragonimus skrjabini miyazakii, assembly GCA_014338405.1. Lineage (NCBI taxonomy): Eukaryota > Metazoa > Platyhelminthes > Trematoda > Plagiorchiida > Troglotrematidae > Paragonimus > Paragonimus skrjabini miyazakii. The sequence goes on from JTDE01000939.1 coordinate 60,244, forward strand.
ACACGTGACTACTCACTGATATTCAATCCCCTGATGTCTGTGTGCAAACAGAGAAAGGTAGATTAAAGTATGTTGCTGAAGCGTGTGCTGAAACAAACCAATGTCAAATCACTGTCAATCAACGCAATGAACTGAATGTTGCGAGGTGAAATTTTATCCACATTGTAATTACAATATATTGGAAGACAGTACGGTAGTGGAATGGTATCTATTGGCTAGATGTGTATGGCTGTGTGAAATTGTACTGTGTTTAGGATAATTCTACAATGTATGTGCAAATCCAAGAAGAGTAGATGCATCTAAAATTAGTAACTGGCATAGTCTTACACGTTATTTGACTTTGATCTAAAAATGAAGCAGTGAACTGCAAATTTATTGCTAAAGGTAGCATGCTTATGCTATGCTTTTGTTAACGTTTCTCAAAATATGGCATTGTTGTCCAGGTGAAGGCTTCATTCCCATATAACACGGTAGTAAATAAGAGCATTAACAAGATACTTGCTCACTGTAGGTATCTACGGTTGCAGTTGCTGCATAAATTGAAAGAAAACATATCAATACATGGAGATATTGGAAAGTAGTATAACTATAGATTTCTGCTTATTCGGGACTTTCATATGCGACATGAGAAAAAGTCATCCGACCTCATTAAAAATAATGGTCATTAATGACATCCTTATTGCTGTTTTGTTCGTTGATATATGTACATAGGAGATCAAAAATCTGTAGGTTTAATCTGATTACAAATAACTTACCTTTTTCCTATTTAGGCTTGCATCGATGGCATTGAGTAAACTGCTTACACAACTGCTTCGTGAGTCAGATCAGGGTAGACAAACTCATTTTAAAGCTAAACTTCAGGTACCCAACAGTTTGATATTGCGCAAGGTTTCCGCTAGTGTTCTTCAAGCTATATTTTGCAATTGTTGTGCAGAATAAATAAACCTACATAACTTTCATGAACCATGGCCCCATGCTCTGGTGAATATGTACGTATGATGACATACTCACGTACTGACAGTTGCTTCATTTAAGTCGTGTACGTAGTTGATAAAAAAAAGCAACTATGCTTACTCCGCCGTTCACTATTTCGATAAAATGCATGAAACCAAGTACGGCTCATCCGGGAATGTAACAGAGGAAACTACAAACTTGAAGCATGGGATGCGAGTAGGTATGCACTAGAATCACTTTCTCATCGCAATCTGATTGGTGCAAACACACGCGAGAACGTCGGTTCTCAGGTCGCCTAGACTAACTAGAAACACACCATACCATTTATCTAGTTGTTCAGTTGAAAAAAAACACTTGGCTAAATCGATAGTGTCTTACAGGCAGCTAATCAATCGTTGGGTCGTTGCAGCTTACCGAGGGTACCGTTTCGAACTGAAATAAAGTATAGCACAATTATAGAGGGATTATGCAACAGGCATGACAATTATGCGAGCTATTCACCTGTCGACAATGACATGAGTAAACCCAAGGATGGAAGCATTCAAATAGTCATTACAGTTGTCTTCAATAATTTTTTTATCACAAATATATTGGGACAACTTACATTTCATGAAGCAGTCAACCACTGCGATAGAATAGCGGAAGTCAGTTATGAATGCCACAGATCGCACTTAGTTTGATATCATTGTGCCAGCTATCAAAAATTTGTGCATGCAAATAAAGCGGGAAATATTAGTAACATTTAAAATTACATTCCTGTTACTCAAATCGGTGATTAAACTACTGTTCCATTCATCAAAGCACACGCTTGTTACATTATCACACCAGTTGGCATCAAAATATGTGACAAATTAATTGACGGTCCAAATACGAATGCTTAGCTAGAACGCACTCATTGGTAGCGTTGTAGTTATTCCTGCCTTCAAAATCTTTGTAATCAGCGACCTTGTTGCGAATTAAAGTTTACACTAAACAACCATAAAATATCCGATCTACAACGCAAAGTTCATATGGAAACAGAAAAGCAAATTTAGACTACTACTATATTCAACATACTGTTATGAATAATTTCTTCGTAATCTATTAAGAAAATATATATTCGACAAAATGCTTACTCTTGATTACACAAACCAACCGTTCACGTCGAAATGATAATACATATCATAAGCAGCTCATATTTCATAGTTTGAATAGCGTACCTCTATCAAACACGAATTTGAAAGTTGTGTTATTTTTATAAATAACTAGGACGTTGCCATGCTCCTCAACGGTGCTGTGTGATAAAGCTCATTGCTCGTTATTGAATCGTGACACAGTGTAGCCAGCCTTTATCTGATCGATGTCCATTCGGGTAGGCGTGAGAAATGGATTCATGTAGAACCACAGTTCTAACACTTGTTCTCCTGATAAATTTCGGCATACTGACAGTACTGTTCCACACACGTATACTTCACAGTTGTACAACGACCCACTTGACGTGATCTGAATGGAATGAGTCCAAATTCACTTCAAACCTGCTGAATTCTCCTCTCAACTATTGTAAACATCTTCTACTTAGGTTGCAGTCGTGTATTATTCAAAAAGCTACCTGCATGTCTGTTGACAAATCTATGTAGAATGTTAAATTTCATAACTTGTACTAGTCCGTTTTCATGCATCCAATCATGAGAGCCAGGCAAACTTTTTCACGGGTACCTACTACAGAATGTCCCAGTGTATTTTGATTTCTTCGGACATTTTTGCACGCAATCTTTTGTCGCTTCAATGAAATTTAAGAGAATGACTTTTAACTAAAACCTGGTGCAAGAAAGCGGAAACTAGGTAAGTGAATGTTGTTTGATATCATGTCATCTGGAGTGAATCAGTTTTCAACGAAGATTTTTTTTGGAAATATCCATTTAGCCTTTCTCTTCAGTCCGACCTCTTTTAAAGTAGATCAAGTTTCATTACGGTTATTCGTCTTACATGGTGTTTGATAGCATAACTTGTCATGAAGTTCGAATACACTATTTGTCTTACAGACCAAGTGGAATCGAACAGCCATGAATTCTCAAAGCGCAATGAACCGTACAATAAACAGAGGCATAGTAAGAAACTAAAATGGGCAGGACACAATACATCTTTGCATTCTGCTGAATTGGCCAGCAGTTGTCACCTGAAGGTGTCAGGCTACTACTTTTTAAATGTGATCAACTGTTTCCTATCCGTGTCGTGTCAGCCAAGATATTCTATTTTTATGCAAACCATTGGGTCGGATGCAGACAAACAGAATGTTACAATATAACCTACCCGTTAAAATGTCCAACATTCGTGCTGAGAGTGGTGTAGGCATAAATGTTACACATGTGCCTTACATTGCCTGAGCACATAAATCACCTGAGAAGCTCAAGTGTTTCAGTAGTTTGTTGTGCTATCAATGCCTCGTTAGTTCAAGCGGTTAATGCACTCTATATTTCAAAACTAAAACTACATCAGCTAATCGCTCCTTGTTAATCCTTTTGTGCCACCTCCCTTTATGGCTGAAACAATCGTCTGACTCATTCTGAAGCGCATTTGTCCATCCGATAGGCTACTATGGTCACGAAGCAGTTATCGCAGAAGTCCAACCCTCTTATGCGACTACCCATGTTATGGCCTGAATGCATGTAAAATCGTTTCGAAAAACCCACGAGCGAATATAAAGGTAAAGCAACCAGTCGAAAGTGGCGGTTTCACTAAAGTGTTAAATCAAAGCAGAGACATCAGAAACCAGCTTTTTCAGAAGGTATCCATCTAGCACCTTCCTCTGTAGCTCATCAGGTACAGGCTGCAGTCTGCAGGTTTGCTCAGCAAAATTTGACGGAAGTTGTGGAGCCAATCAAGAAAATCAATAACAACACACATTAATGCGAATCAGTTACGAGTACAAGCGGTAATGGTAAGCAAGTCTTTCCCTACACAGTTAGATGGTTACTACTCGTTGATTACTGCTGACTCCGCAAATGAACTGAGACCACTCAAGCAATGCTGATGCCCTGGTCACATTATCGAAAGAGGACTACCGCACCTGCAACAGTATGCATAATTGCCCATCATATTGACATAACAAGATCCATGTGATCATCACGTTGTGAATAGATCAAAGTAGGCTATAAATTGAACAAGCTTATGTTGACATGAGAATTAGGTGTGAATGTATATGACTCGTCGTTGAGAGAAAACTACTGACCTGTTCTTTACCGGTAGTAATCATAAAGTTATCTTTAGTTCATGAACAACATCGTCACATTTTTTGAGATAGACTGTAGTTTCTCATGAGAGTTAGCTACCACGTCATCTTCCAACACATGACAGCGTGGACCTTCTATTACAGCACCATTTGTCGGCCAATAACCCACTATTCAAAGCCGAAATTTGACGTTTCGCGTACAAATGGGAAACAGATATTTTAGTTTCGTAGAAAGCAATCCGACGCGCAACTGTTTTTCCACAGTCCGCTCGGTAGTCATTTCTAGTTTATTCATGGGAGAAAAGATTATTTAAAAATCGTTAATAGTTCCAATCATCTACTAAAGTTTACTGATGTTTACTTTCTTCCGTAAGCTTAAAATTCTAACTGTTTCCTCTGCAATGCATCGAGCGATTGGCTACCGTGCAAATTTTAACAGTTCTGCGAGCTATTTTACAACCCGACTTTGAACCGGATTGACCGAAATAAGTATTCGGTTTTGGTGATCTTGCACATTTGTAGAGTTTTGATTGACCACACATTTACAGCATCCGAGATCGGCATGGTGTCAGAAAGTGCTGCACTTGTCTTGTCGATGAAGTGTTCTTCATGATTACTTCATACAGGGAAGTAAAGAATATTTTCATACTTGGTTGTCAGTCTGCGTTTCCCAGGCGATTTACCTTATCAAGTGCGACAAACTTTAAGCCACTGCCGTTACTGAGGTTTGCTGTGGAACTGAATGCATACCACTAAAAGTAGCTGAAGTGCGAAGACCTCGAAATGGACTCACGTGTTTATATGATCGAATAAAGTAGACAGTTTGCAGACTTGTTGAAAGGGATTTACCTAACATTTCAACATTTGTGGTTTTCGTTAATTACATTGAACCGGAAATGAGACATATATAAGGTTACTTGTAGAAATAGTCATTAAATTTCCGGTGGTTTTTCAACTTGTGTCTGGCACACTGTATTGGAACTTGGTCTGACAGTGATTGCTGGCTCAAACAGAGTTGTCTAAAACGGTGATCGGCAAAGAATGCCTGATTACCGTGCCCTATATTTTCGGATGTTTGATAAGGCTATGTTGCTTATGGCTCGAGCTTCATGTTATAAAGTCTGCCTTGAATTTTGTTGAATTTATTATTAATGAACTTCACACTATATAGTGTTTCCTCGTCTTTTTCGTCAGTCCGCCCCCTTTCTCATCAAAATGATTTTAAATTATTTATTGGAATTTTCGGAGACACTCGACCAGACAGCGGTTGTTGACAATTTCAACTTCGCTTAAGAGGTTTATCGGTCATCAGTTTTATGATCCGAGCTGTTGCCCTAACGTTTCGGGTGAATTGGTTTTTCTGTTTCACAAATCGATGTCAAGGATATGGTTTTGCACAGCTGACGGTTCCCCTCCTAGGGGCCATCAATCGGGATCACTCGCCTCTTCGAAAACCAATTCGAATCGCACTAGCAGCTTCATTGTAATAAACCGGCGCAATCCAACATATGCGCAGAAAGACATTCGAAGCCATCCACCTACAAAACGGTCAGCTGAGTATAATCAACAAACGACAACGGATTTAGTTATCAACAAGATGTGTGAGGATTTAACAATACGTAGTTAACAATGACTACAAGAGCGTCACGTTAACACGGAGTTACAATGTTCATTCAGTATAACACTACCACAATGACAATTGATATCATGGCGTTCTGATGTCCCAAGACCATGTTGGATGAATTACAACGGTTAACTAAACAACCCATCTCAAGAAATATGCGGATTTTCTGTTGAACATTCGGTTGCAAATGTTTGTTGTTGGAATGCCTTCAACACTTACTTAAGTAGATGTTTTACTCCACTGTAGGCTCTGTATCGATTAGCCAATGCAAGCTACGCACCAAATGCAAGCAAACTAGTCACCTAAGAGTGTAGCCTATCTTCATCAGAATTATAAAGGTCAAATAGTCTGAGCTAGTATTGCCAATACTTCTAGACTAATTTAGATAGTTACATAGTTTCTGAAAAAGTTGTTCGACAATATAGAGAGAATCTGCTCCTTAGCGTCCGGCAAAAGACTGGACACCAAACTCTTGAATTTAAGATCGTGTGGTTTTCAGGGTACATTTTTCAGTTTGACTTATTGTATTGTACGTAGTTTATGTAGAAGTTTGCCTTGGCGTACCACTAAAAAACCACACATCTGTGAAGTAAATCTACTGTCAGTACTTGGGTTGTTTCTGCCTGAATTGACGTTCAAATTTACGACAAGCGACAAATTAGGCTGCGTATCACGACTGGAAGAAACACTTTTTATCGAACCATGTAAACTCCTAGAGAATTCGGCGAAAAATGGACCGTATTCACACAATAAATAGTAACCACATTTCAACTTCTCAATGGGTTCCCTGGTATCAAGTCCGCTGACAAGACGTGAGTTCATGACGTTTTTTACGTAAGAAGATGTCGGCGGATAGAGTTCAACAATTGTTTGGTTTTGAAATAATGGAATCACACATGCCCGAATGGTGCAACGCAATTGAGCGAATTGATCAAACTGAATTTTCCACTACTTCGTATGATTAGGGATGGTGATCACAAGTTTCTGCTTAGTGTTTACTGGTGATGAAGTAATACTCGAATCCTTAGTTCATTAACACGTATCACGAGCACCATAAATTGAAATGTGTAGAGGTGTACAATGATGTGACAAAGATTGTTTGTTTGACACTAACGAACTAATCATCAAACTCTGAATCATTCCAGTTTGAACGCTAGAAACAAAGTCGACGAGCGAGAACAAATGCTCATAGATTTCTATTATGTGGATTTGCAAAACTTCGGATACATTTCTATTATACAGTACTCATTTCCCAATTTAGGCCCTTACTGTCGCATATTTGACATACAGATAATGCTAATGAGTGGTCGGGGATTTGGTTAATTTCAAGTTGAACATCACAGCATGTCCGTGGTTTAAGTCCCGGCAGTGGCAATGGTATGCACTACTGACGAGCTCTAATGAGAGGGAAACTCGAGTCTAGTGCTTCTTTTCGAAAGGGGTCGACTGGAATGTCTATGGGGATGCGACAGCTGCGATCAATTGTGGATGATGTTTAACTTGAAATACAGATAATAGATAACGAAGTTTCATATTTGATAAAATGGTTACATCCGATTGCGAGACCACTTTCCTCACCATCGCCATAAAAAGTCATATAATTTTTCATATGAACACTACAACTCAGTCGGAATGATAAGTTTATTTTCACAATCCCTCTGCTTGCAACTGGCACAAAATTATAACATTTAATGTTGCATATACTGTCTGAAAATCTAATGCTTTCTTATAATTTGCAAAGTGCATCCCTGCGCAACAGAATTTAAAGAAATTATAAGTTAGATTGTGACACAAATTTGGTTTACCTTGCAGGGCTGCATACAAGAAAGTGAGTTAGCAAAAATCAGTGAAAGTGGCGGTCTTCACAGACTACCGAATAACAAGTCCGCTGTCTTATCTAACGGCCCAATCACTTCCGCTTCTGAGTCGCAATCAGACTACTGGATCATTTAAACAGAAGTAGGAGGAAAGAATTGGCACTAGTGATCAACAAAATCTCTCTCGTTTAAAATATGCTAGCTGAAAATTATATACTACTGTTCAAACTGAAACCAAATACGAGTGATGTCCAAGTTAAGTTGACAAAAGCCCTAAATACTCATTAGCAAATTGTGAAATTCACATTTGTACCATGAGATTTGCAAATCTATTAACCTGCTTCTACTGAACGCCTGGTACTTAACTTGCAATTTATAAATTTCGTGTATCTGGATTGTCACGCAATCGATCCTCATAACATAAATTATGCATATAACAACTATTAATCGTCATGATAACAATAATTCCAGGAGGAAAATTTACCTGTCATTTTGTCTGTGAATGGAAACACGTTTTTTTATATTTCAGTGGGGTTAACTAATCCGTTAGTTCATGAATGTGAACGGCTTATCAATGTGCACCCCCATCGACCAACTTCTAATCATAGATAAAACTACATTTATGAAGGTGAACTAAACTGTTACATTTCAGTACTGCCAAACCTGGAAGACTAACAGAGGAACAGCCTCGAACAAAAGGCAACGTGAGTTTTTGTCTGGATTTCAATTGTTTGCGAGGATAAGCAAACGTTGGCTGTCTTATTCGATCAATGAAGAAATAATACCACTTTCCTGTTCTCAGCTAAATGCACTAGCCAGTAAATGAAACAAGGCAAAACAATATCGCTTAACAGAAGCGTCTCATTATAACAATTTTTATATGCGGTCTGGGTATATTATTAAGGTTGCCTAATCTCAGAAACGACTTCAAATATGCTGCTTGAGAAGACTAGTAATACAGTATTGTATTAATGCCACTCTCCAGTTCACCACACCCGCATGCTAGTATTGTCAACAACAGTAGTTTGGTAGAATCAAAGTAACCGGACGCTGACCATTGTGTTTTCTAAGATGGATAGGGATCAGGAACTAAGCAAAAAAGGAAACTGCTGTTGCTTTCGATTGGCGCGATTCAATAATTTACAATCAAACATTACACTACTTTTATTTTGCTTTAGTAATACGTGCTTTTCAACGAAATTAACGTGAATAATAAACACGGAAACAACATCTCAGATATTTAGAGCATCAATATTTCTGCCTACGACAGACAGCGTACTTCTTGCAGTAATCTTCGTTTTTCATTAATATAATAAATGTTTTATTTTATTTTTAGGAATCGCGCCCCATATTTGTTAATCCACTGTAGGCGGATGATTTGTTTCTAATTCACGTAAAAAAAACTTTACCACAACCTCTCCCTCAGTTGCTTCAATAATGTAGTAAGTTTTCAGCAGACAGACAAACTTCTGCAACTTCCTTATCGTTGGCAAGATATCACTTGACCGACGTTGCGGTTCTACTAGATCAAGGAATCAAGGCAACAGTTTTAATAACTCTGTCAATCTGTAACTGACTAAAACGATGTTATACTGTACTCCCCAATAGTGAAGATGTTGTCGTCCATCTTATATTCCTAACATAACTTTCCAGTATACAGAGGGACCACGACGATTCAAACACATGGTTTCGTAATCGGACTATGGAGGATCTGAGAAAAATACCGCATAACACGCTTTTGTTGTACTAACACTAACCTAGCCTAGTAGAGCCAACAACAGATAGCTTGAAATTTTGAGTCAGTCTGGTTACCTTAATTCATACACGGTTGAGTGCAGCATAATTTACTAGATTTCATAAAATATGGGCACCAGTTACCTTTGAGTGCTGTGCGTAGGATTGGGAGTGAAGTACATAGGATAAAACGACGAAGTATATGTGTATCAACATGACAATTGATTTTGTGATTAATTGTGTGAGAAGAGAGATTCAGTCAGCCACACATATGTTTGATTTGCTTCGATCCTTCGAAGCGACCCGACCCGCATTGAAATATTTAGTTGATAACAAAAACAAAGCAACGGCTAGTCACAGATGAGTAGAGTGGACTGAAAATTCATTGGTCTGTGTAGTTTTGAATTTTGACATAAGAATTCTACAGTCAAAACAGGCGGGATGACATCAGCGGGTATTCGCAATTCATTCAAACAAACCATACTAGGTTTTCTATAATATACGGTTGGCCAAAACAAAAAATATAAACCCTAGGGATTTAAAATAGACAAGCAAGTGTTATCATTTTCAAAACGGATAACGTGTTTGAGTTAACAGTGATGCTGGGCCTCGAAGGTTTATAAGCAGTTCCTCAGAAAATGCAGTAATATGTCGGACAAATTGATCGGGTCAGGTACCCGACCTGTTTCCAAAATATGCTTGCAATGAGTGAGGTGGGGTTCTTGATCGCACGCTCCACTGTCATCGTCTGCTGCATCATCGTACGCACCAACCATTTTGGCATTTGTTCAATCATCCTTTATCGCAGACTACAGCTGTAGAACCACTGCTGATATCAGCATGTTCATAAATATTCTACCCACAGGTTGTCTTAAGACATGTGTTGACTCCACTGCTGACTTAAACGAAGATAGCCACACGCCCTTGTAAGAAGCAAGGTTAGGAGTAGGCGTGTTCCAGTGGAGATGGTTGATATATCAATATTATCTTAGTTATGGTGCGACGCAACTAAATACGCCAACTTTCATAGAATGCGCCTAAAATCAAAGTACCATTATATTAACACTCACAAATGGCATAAATCTCATCTCAGGTTACACAGGAAAGAAGATCCGTGAAGCTGATTGATTCAAAAGTATCTTCAGACGACTGAGCGGACACAAATTATCGTGTGTAAACTTCAAAGTTGCCGCTAAGTTTTCACAAAAGACACAATGCTAGACTGAGGTTTAATAATAATAATGCCAGAATACGGTTAGGTAATCTCGCTGTCAGGTTTTATTTGTTAAAGAACTGGAGGTTTTCCCTCAAAAATCTACGGCAACTCTCAAAAACCAGCATTATTAACGAACCACAAATATGTTAGACCTTCGACCTTTATAAAAATGCCACTGGTTCTGAAAGTCACTTTCACGTCGTGAAATATGACAAATTTAAATTCGTTCAATAAAAATTGCTCACGAATGTAAATAATGAGGATATAACTGCTTTAAGTTATTCGCAATGGATGGCATGATCGTATTTGTACATTTGGAGATATTTTAAGATTGAGCAGATATGTTCGAGCACTCGCTTAAGCCAGATAAACCCCACTGTAATAGCATCTGATTGAAAGTTTTCAAGAACACATCCCAAAAACAACGTCATATGCATATTTTAAACGTTTTCCGCTGTCCAATGATGTTATTTCATCATTTAAGCTGAGAACGCTAACCTTTCGGGGTACACTAAAACTGGTGGCCATACAAAAACAGACACTGGTACTGAGGTACATTTATTGAATCCTGTAAATGACCTGATCACCTGAAGGATTACTTGTGTTATGGCAACTGTTGTAGATATCCTGTCAATGTATTTGGTCAAAAGTCTCACTAGAATCCAGTAGGCTTAGACGGTTGGCCTTACAGTAAATGAGGTTTGCCGATATAGTGATATTAACCAATTTCCACTGTGAATGCTAAGCAGCATACGGAAGGATGATTGGCTAGATAGCTAGTGCTGCAAATTCAAATCCATAGCACGTTTCTAAATTTACACAAATGAATCCACTTGAAATTCGTTCGGAAAAATTAACACACGTACTACATTTGTCAATGTGGCCCTCCAATAGTCGGTAAATTTTACGAAAAAAAGACTGCGAACAATATGGCTACGAGTAGTGCATTATTTCAATGCATGGATATGAAATCCCGAAGTTATAATAAATCATAATATTCGACTTAAAAGGATGTATTGCTCAGTATGTAGGTTAAGAGCAACCCACTCAGTGTTTCATGTGTTACGTGTTCACACCACGTTGTCACGAATGGACATGGTCCAACCCAAATTGCCGGTCTGTCCTAGCTATGATAAATTCGTCATTCACACCTGATAACACATATTTCGATTACCTGCATATGCTGGGTGCGAAAAAGTGGAGGCCACAAAGGATGGTGTTGAATGGTTTTTGTCATAAGTAATCAATGAATATGCACTGATATGAAGTTGAAAATGAGAAACGCGGACAACTTCAGACAAATAATACGTTTGCTCTCCACACAGGATTGTCAGAAGCCGCTTGTTAGTCAATGTTTTATATAGGTGTATATTGATGACTAACTGTTGGATTCTTAGTGTTATTGAATGTGAGATTTTATATCAAAAAATACGCTGAACATATGAAACTATGTGAAAATAAATGGCTATTAACCTGCCAATAATTGAGATAATCTACTTTAACCCACCAGAGGGAGGTGGTCCATCAACACAGGCTATCCATTCCGTTCGTATGTGCAGAATTCCAGTAATTCATTTAAACCCGAGATTCTTGGGTTTTTCTGAAACCGGTCGCACTCAATAAATTCAAGTCTGCTCAGTGTATTCAAGACAGTTGTTATTGAACTTCATCCTTCACTTTACCTACTGACTTGACTTAAACCGGTGTATGAAGATTCACACCCCGTAACTGTTTGATGCAGATGCAATTCATGCCAGTATAAATTTGGTAATTATGAGTGTCTACCATTTTTCATGCTCGAACTGTTTCGTTCAAACATTGAAAGTAACCAAATGTTCTAAATTGGTCTAAAGCTTTCAGTCACAATCAACTTTGATGCAATTGTATTTTTTTAATCATGCATTACTTACCTTCTAGTTTTGCTAGGAATAGAAAGAAATGACCGTTTATGTGGTGAATTAATCTGTCTGCCCCCATCGACCCGCTACATTCAAATTGTACACTGATCCAATTTTTCCAGATCACATGGAGACCTGTTTGACCCGTCTAATCACGTGACCTAAACCTATCGGAACTCAATGTTTGGTCACCTGTGTAACGTTGCTGAGTGCTTGTCTTCGCTAATGTACACGTGTTCCTATAAAATTACTGCGCTATAGGGTCTAATAAAGTATGCTTGAACGTGAATTCACCCGTCCGTATGAAGTCTTGATTTCCGTTATGAAAGTTTACGAGACTGAGACTGCAAAATGATCAGAATTCAGTGCTATTCCGTTTGGACACCCGTATTCGCCGATTTTAATGTGAGTGCTGTCACTTCTGTGCGTTACCGTTTTGTTCAGTGGTTCTGTCCGTTTGACTGTAGTTGGATACACATTTTCGGCACTTGAGTAAGAATTGTATGTTCAACCGTTTATTCTAGACCAATACAGAACGTTCTTTAATGAATGTAACCTAATCGGTCATTCTACAATTTTGCACGTGGTTGTGGAAGCATGAAAATATGACTCAGGCTCTCGAGTATAATATTTCAACAGCCTCGAATATCTCACGGTTTACCGTTACAAATAATATGGTTCATTAACTTAAAAATGAGATTTGGAATAGTAAAACTCAAACAGAGAATCTCTGTTGTTTTTTCAACGATTTCTCACATGGACTAATGGATGAATGTCTTCCTGTCTGTCGGCTAAATGTTTGGAGGCAGTTTAGTCCGAATTATCAATTAACACAACCCGAAAATGTTTGCAACAATTTATCGTATTACATCTTTCCCCGGTTGTTTTATCTACGATGAAAAGCTCTGAAACAACAATTCCAGCGAGCTGACTAGTATCTAAAGTTCGTCCAATTCTCTCTTCAATCTTCCGACCACCTGAATACAGATGCACTTATGTATAACTTGTACTAAACGTAAGATACTTTATGCGAATTATAACCATGAGTACATCATTGTATTTGTAGTTGGATGCCAATCAGAGAACAGAATTATTGTCCGATAAACATTTCATGCAAGTTAATTCTTGAGAATAATGACTAGACCTTTCGAAAGATTAGTTCGAAATTCTACTTTCTATAAGAAGTGATCAATTATGACCAATCAAGAAGAATCACCGTGGTCATTGCCAGCCTCCTTAGACTGCTACTTCACAACGAACAGTGGTAATTATTACTGTTTGAAGATACAAATTTCGTGCAAACAATAAGCATTGCTGTTAGCTACCATACGTGCAAGATTACCAAAATGTTCACGCCTCACTACAATGAACCCATCCGGAGTGTATATGCTGGTAATCCACGCGTCCTCGTTTCACTAGAAAACAAACCAGAAACCATTTTCATCTTGTATAAGTTTCGGTAAAACAATTCTTTGTAGTTTGCTTAACATGCAGTCCAAATAGCTTTGTTGGTTGTTCACTGAACGTTCATTCTGTATAAAACAGTTTGTTCTTTCAAGCAGTTCATCAAGAGGACACGAAGACATACATTACGGGATGCAATAGTTTTGCTTATTTTTGTCAGGCGGTTGCACAAAACGTCCAGTTATGTAGATTTACTTTATGGCCAAAAAACGTTAAAACGAACGATCGTCACACGCTCTAGTTGTCAGATGTCTAACACAGAATAGACACGTTCTTCAACAACTCAAGGGTAGAAGCATGAACCAATGTATCTGTAGGGTAAGAATTCAACTAAAATCGGGGTTGAACTGCAGTTTGTAGCTGGATCTGGGTAATAGTCTATTTGAGGTGAAACATTTCTAAAGAAACTACGCAGGACAGCAAGAAAATTGCTTTTCGGCAGAGTATTCGTTCATCGGTTAGATTCGAAATGGATAACTCAATATGAACTATTTTGTCCTACTCCCTTAATGTTGATAATATTAAAGTGCATTTACAAATGGTGTAAAATGTACGCTAGATGCATTAGTAAGTAACCAAGCATTACTACTTAGATAACATTCTACCACTAAAGACAATACAAAGTGAACATGAGGTTTTCCGAATGAATTTATTCCGTATACTCTTAAGAGTTGCATGCATGCATTATGAAAAATAATACAGATTGACGATTTATTAATAACCAAAGAATCGAAAATTATTGAACCTGAGTGTTTCAAAAACCGAGAAGTGTTCAAAATAACTTGACAGTTGTAAAACTGATGCCTTGGTTTCTCAGCCAAGACTGTGCTTCATTAATTTCTTGGTAATTAATAGTTCCGTAAGCTGCGAATCCTTCTAATGTTCCTTTGTCAAGTTTCTTTAATTTGATGTATTGTAGGAAATGACTTCACTCAGTGAGTTTCATGATCTTTACCAGTTATTCAAAAACATTCACTGCACACAATGTTTTGTGTTCTGACTGAACGAAGGAATTATATAAACATAACGTGTGTTCTAAGAATACTCTTTAAAATGTTTACAAGACAATTGTATCTCATGTGATAATCATGTCAATATTCTACTCTACGATAAACTTGAAAGTACAATGTATGACCTCAATTCTATGATCGCTGTCCCTGACAGTCAGATTAACGGTATGTAGAGTAATTCCAGTGAGTAACAAACTAACACTGTATCAATATTGAGCTCGAACAAGGATGGAAATATCTGGAATATCTGAGGTCCCGAGACTAGAATTTAAATTTTGAACATTGTTGATAAACTTACGCGCTACTGACACTACAATTGGTCAGGAAGTGTACACGAATAAACAACAATGATGGACACGTTTTCAAAAGTTGCGTCTTTTTATTAGTTTGAAACGATAGTGTAAAAACATGTCCAATTTCAGTCTGATGTCCTGTTTAATAGTTGGGAACCAAGTTGTGTGCAGTGCTGCTCCTGATTATTGATGTGTTCATGCAGTTATACTCAAGACACAAGGAAGGAATAACACACTGCGTTCGACTGAATGCCCCATAACAAATATATATATATATATTTGTATATATATATATATATGTATCAAATGTAAGTTAAGGTTTGTGTGACTCCCGAAGAAATGTTCTCTAATGAACCTGATCTACAGTGTAAGCTTATAGTTTATCAGATCTACATTTTTATGACAGTAGAGTCTGGACAAGCTTGCGTTTTTTGACAATTACAAGATTAAGTTCAAACCAATAGACCCTAATTCCACTTTTTTGTCTTCATCATACGTCATAGACCTTATCATAGGCTGTAACAAGAAGACATCAGTATAGTAACATTATGTAAAAACACATTTACAAAATAACTAAGCAGAATATACCAGGTGATTAAAATTGCACTCACGATCAAAACCCAACGTGAATTTAGAAGACACCGCACAGGTGAGAAGGAAAATGATCAGCATCTTTAACCATCTAGATTGTAAGCTGAACTGAAAAATGTCTTATATACCTTGTACTAAAATAAAGCACATCGTGTTCGGCCAATCAAACGTGACGTTTATAGCGATGTGATTTTATTGTTTACATGAGAATGACTTGCCATACGTGAAACGAAAGGGCAATATGTGCTGGTCAGCACAAGCAGGTAAGTCAAAGGAGCAATTGAGAGCATGGTGTACATTTACCCGATTGCTTAAGACAAGAAAACACTCTCAAATGTTGCCCTGGCAATTAGAAACTAATACAAACAGTCAGTTTTCTAGCAATGCACTCCATCCAAACCTCACAAAAAGAGAGGTACAACGATCATACACAGTAAGTATCGCGTCGTAAACATAGTGCTACGAAAGCCGCATTAGTTATTGCGTTCGAAAATTACAAGTTATTACTTTCACGAATCTTGCCTCGTTAAGTTAACTTCATGAAGACACCATTACTGCAGACAAATCAAAGTATCAAAACATTCCTCAAACTAAAACTTCTGGAGATTGTCAAATTGAAGTGGGGTGACCGACTAGACCGGTACTCTGATCTCATCTTTTGTCCACACAAATGAACAAATAGACGAACATGTCTATCCAACGCTCCGAAAATAGAGTAGGATGCCTTTTTGATGACAATCTGGTCGGATCATTTGTTTTGGATGTTTGTGGTATGCTCGGGGTTGCGCTAATTTGACAAGCACACGAGTGTACAGGTTGATGCGGAAGAGAGGAAGGTATTTTTGTGTACAGTCTTCACTCAGTTTTGATCAGGAGAAACTTGTCCATGACAGTTTACATCTGTACAAGAAGGTGGACAAAGATAAACAAGAATGAATCCTTAGTGATACCACTGGCATGCAGCCAGCAAGAAACACTGGAATAGACTGAACTAATGTTTCATCAGATACCATTATTAATTTACCTGTGCAAATGAGAAGAAAGGTTGGATGGAAAACGCGTATAAGCCGAACGATTAGAACTTTAGAACTCCCCAACAATGCAGTCAAGACTACAGGTTAGGATAGCTTATTGAACTGTGAGCGTAGCCTGTGAAACAGTTCCGTTCACTTAACAAAATGCCAATGGATATTTCATTGGAGGCTCAGCCCTGTTTAGTTGGAGAAGACATACCAGTGAATACCGTGATACATAAGCTCTCGAGAGAGTAACAATTGGATCGCCTGTAAGATGTCTGTAGTGTATGGAGAATTGACCTAGTTCCGTCAGTCTCTGTAAATAGAAGATTCTCCCGATTTTGTAACCCTTCTAGTGACTGGTGTGTAAACAACTTGAATGCATGCCAGATAGTTTTTAAGATGAGGAATGAAGATCTTTTTCAAGTCGTCACTTCGTAAGATACTGAAAAGAATGTTAGCAATTAGGACTTTTTGTTTGAGAATAAGTGGACTGAAACCAAGCATTGGGAACCTAATGCGTACCAGTAATGCTCACAGTGGAACTGCACAGACGCGTATAATGGAAGTATGTCAAACTCATCCTCGTCGTGTACATCTTGAGAAGAACCAACCGCTTCTCTGACGCATTACGTTTTTTGCGGAATGGTTGTTGATCGAACGAAGAAATTGAGTCTGGAACGCCTTCACAAGTCTTTGGAGAAATCAGAAGATGAACCATGCCCTCGAGATCCAGTAAGTTCATTTTAAACCTATCTTCTATACCACTTGATGTGCTACAGTTATATGCATTGTCACTAGGACTCGATTACAAAGTTCATTCAAATAAATTAGACCGCATATTAATAGAGACCCAATTAGAGAATCTTTTTGACCAGTTATCAGATTTTCATACTACTAGTTTGGACAATCATAAATGGTTTACAACTAAGCTGACCGACTATGCTTGTGAGTTAATTATGACACCATCAAGAGGTAAATATGCTCTCACAATTCGTTATCTTGAATCTCTAAAAGACCTGAGGACTAAGAACCTTGTCGTGTAGAAACCAGATAAATCTTCCGATGACGTAGTTATGGACAAAGAGGAGTATGCTCGGAAAATGTTTTCCACACTGAATGACGAAAGCAAATTATAACTTATCGACAAAGTGGAAAAGGTGACCGATGTGGAAGGCCGAATAGTTCGACACCCTGATTTGTTGCTGCTACATCGAATAATTGATGAAGGTACTCCTAGATGTCTACAACCCAGTGGTTCATCAACACCGCAACTGCATGACTTGCCCAAAACCAACAAACCGGGTGTGCCACTCAGACTGATTCTATCTATGGGCAACGTCCCATAGCACAAACTGACTCGATGGTTGGTACAGGCTCTGACACCATTAAAACGGAACTTTGACACATATGCCGTTAAAGACTCATTTGATTTAATTGAAGATCTCAAAAAGGCTAACTTAGCAGATAAAGTCATATGTTCATTAGACGTCTAATCATTGTTTACGAATGTCCCATTGCACGAGACAATTGAATTTATATGCAATCTGATCGAGACTGAAGGTTCTGATATAAAAATTCCCACGGATATGCTTAAACTGTCTCTACTACTGTGCACGGAGAATATCAGTTTCAGTTTTCAGAGTCAGCCTCGTCGACAAATATGCGGGAGTCCATTAAGGCCGATGCTAGCGGATTTTTTCATGTTGATGGTAGAAAGGCTAGTGGTTCAAGACATTTCGTTGCTGCCGTTGTTCAAACGTTATGTGGATGTCATTCTCATGCTTGCGTAATCTTCGCAAAGAATCAATGATGTGATAAGCCGTTTCAACGTATTTCATGCTAATCCGATAGTCACCTGTGAGGTGGAAAAGAACGGATGCCTACAGTTTTTAGACATCTTCATCGGTCGCACGGATGATGGATCAGTAAAAAGAAATGTGTGTTGAAAGTCCACCCGGATTGGTCAGTACATGCACTTCACAAGCTTCATATCAATAAACAACAAGCGATCATTGGTCAGAACATTGTTTATGCGTGCCAGATGCGTTGGTTCATTAGAATGTTTAGCTGATGAATTCCGACTGCTTACAACGACGCTACAGCACAGTGGGTATCCGCTGAGATTTATCAACAGACACAGTCACCAACGTATAGCAGTAGACGGTTGGGAAGAAGAAAGTCTACATTGAACTACCATTCAAAGGTCACACTTCTACACTTCGAGCAACAAAACGCCTCGTCGCCTCCATTAAGCAAGCATACGATGCGGCTGAAATCGCAGTCGTTGAACGAACTCATAAGCTACCGTTACCTTCAGCAAAGAGAGAGCAACCAGTTTTCGCCAACTCATACTGTATTTATTAATTTATGTGTAGCTGCTATATTATTTCCTCACTCCCACCCGAATAGTGCCATATATATGTTTCTAGTTATTGTTATTTGACACTGAAGAGGCAATGCGAAATGCATCTACCACTGTCCGTCTTCTTACTGGTTTGATCAAATATATGCATGCCTATTCATTGTGTTTATTCGGCCTATTCTTAACGTTACCTAATCAGACTATGTCGGGGAAGAACCCAATTCCCCGAAAATACCGTTTTATTTGACTTCGCACTGGCCTATCTCACTACCGATTGTAGTGACCATCATAGTCGGCACGGTCATGTGCCACGTCGCTCATTACGTGCGTTCTCAACCTTTGTGCAAAATCCTGGCGCCCGGCCCACACGCACGTACTTTACTTGCGACATCACTGTACTGTCTGGATCTTTGTCTGGTCCACTTCTGTCCTTGTTTTCTGATTGGTCACAAACCCTTTAAATGTTGCCTAGTTTGTGACCGGGTTGTCTTCGGATTGAGAGACATATAGTATCTCTGTCCGGAGGCCAGTCTTTTCTCTGTGTTCGTTCGTTAGCCTCAAGTGGTTGGGTTGGCTGGGAAGATTCGTATTAATCTTGCATATTTCGTAGTCAGTCGTTCAGAACCGTTGAACGCCGTTCCGTTATCTACCGTTTCACTAACCGTTATTCCGTTGTTTGTTTACGCGCTCGTAGGCCGTATTCCAAGTTACAACAGACCGAGTACATCATCGTTGGTTCGCTGATTCTCAACTACATTTCATTCGTACTTCTGTCCGAGGGCGGCGCCCAACACGTGGCGAAAGTAAAAAGATCCGGCTCACAATGTGGCATCCCCTGCGGACAATCCGTAGGAAAACAGCTCCGAAATTCCACATGATACTCCGCTTGTTTTTGAATCTGATCTGGCATGAAATAGTAGGTCTTAGTTTTTCTTTGCTTGCGCCATGTAGAATGTCGTTCTGTCAATACATTGAGAAGAAATCAGTCGGTATGGTGCAAATCACATCAAGACTAGAACAGATGACTCAAGTATTTCTCTTGAGGATTGCAGAGTTACTGCCCCAGTACCTTCTTAGAGCCAGCAGCGCGGCAACCAGGATATTTCCTTGGAATGCCGACATTATGGTGCGTAAGCTCGTTTCGAAATTCATCGTTACAAACTGTACATCAGTTAATAAGAAAGCTCGCATGACATTCGTTCGTATGTCTTACTACTGTATGACGTGATTCAAAGAACCACACACTTTCACGTTAATCATTCATTAACGACCCATCTCCAACCTCTCTATTTGATGTTCCGTTTCGACGCCGTTTACTGCTTAATATCACTCGTACATTCGTTGTAATAATGATCCAGTTAAAATTCCTAGCGGCTTATTATACAACACGTCTGGTTGACACGTATCTGTGAATAGCGACATGGTCAATCATGCACTGAAGTCAAGCTTGGTTGTTGGTTTTGAAATTGACCCCAGTAATCGAATGAGATTTTTGAAGGATATTAGCGTATGTTTATGTCTGAACGCAAAGTAACCCGGTCTCAGTAGTTGGTCACCGGGGATTGCAATTCTTTCAGTCAACAAGCTGTTTTATGAAGGCAGGAGACCCTACCTTCTAAAAAAAATGTTGTCCTTTCTAAATGGATACCACAAAGCGTTTTAGGTCTTTGGTTATGCACCGAGCTTGACATTTAGATTGCAACCGTTTCATTGGTAAATGAGGCGACATCATCAGTGTTTATGGGTTCGAGCGTATAGAACTAAACGTGGTGTTGTTTGTAGCTCGGGTTAGTGATTCAAATATTCGGTTGTTTGCCGAACCTGGTCTTATGCTTAACCCTATAGGTTCAAGCCGGTACGTAATGAAGATGTCACTTTGTTTGGTGATGCAACGCTCAAAACCCAAATACCAAGCTCAGCGAACAACCGAATGCCTGAGCTATATCAAGCACCACTATTCCCAACAGTCAGAAATAATACCGTTCTGTTTAACTCGAAGCGAAAAATTCGACATATGTGAAACCTTCTTTCATTCTGTTATTGGTCCAGCTTATTTCCCGGACGACTACAACATAGTCCCAAACGACATAAGCGAATTCCACTGCAATTTCTAAAATCACACCCAGAAAATGTCTCCAAAACTGTTAACCAATCGATAGCCTAGAGTGGCTGGCTAATATTTTCAAAGCAAGACTGTATTAATTATATAAATTGAAAGCAGTTAACACTAAAAATTCGGCTTCATACCTGAAATCGTGAAAAGAAAGTAGTTATTGATTTCAGAAGACCAATAGGTTGTGCATTTTCTGAGTAGAAAAATTCGTGTGGTCCTTGTTGTGGTGAGTGCATAAACAAGACAATAAGGTTTGAGTTCCGTTTGACTAGTTTGGTGAGCCAAAACAAATTCCTGTCAGACCAACTGGGTCAGCTACGTTGAACCAGACATGTGTGGCAGACAAGGCAGAGTAAAATTTTACAACTAAACTAAAAGAAACTAGCGAACAACACAGAGTGATTCAATTTCACCTGGTCAGACCTGGCTCATTCTAACGAAAATAATAGTGCTTGAACACGATTTGATTAGGACAGGGGTAGTTGATATGCGAACGGATGAGAAAAGTCATTGGCTGGTCAATAATTCCCTAAAGCGTGTTCATTCTTGCACGTCTCGGAGCACTGAACATTGGATGCAACCTAAACATATCATAAACCCACTTGTAGATGCCGCAAGATCAACCGTGTAAAAAGAGTTTCCAAGGTACCATTCGTGTCCAACTATTCAGCTACCCGCCGTTTTCTGCATTCGAACACTATCCGTTATTTGTTCCACTTCAGCAGTAGCAAATCAAATGGAAAAATAACTAAGTTTATTGATCAAATTAGAACTAGCAATCCGGTTACGGGGCACTTAGTGTGAAAGTTGAGCGTGAGCTTCACATGTATCAAATGAACTGCCAATAGTGAATACGTCTTTTTATGTCGCCTATGGCAACCGTACAATTAAACATCCTTCGACAATATTAAACCATCATAAGCACACCTACACTCCACATCAATGACGACACAAGTATCATCAACACAAAAAGTTCATACTACGGCTGGAAGTAGGTAAATGTATGCTTTGTGTTGTATCCATCAGATGGGAAACGTTATTTACAAATGTGACGAGAATAGACAGTCCTTATGTGTGTAACTCACCAAGTGCTTTGTGTCATCTAACTCAAGAGTGGTGAGCCCCTATTTGCCGACGGAATGAGAGTTATTGAGCAGTTTTCAAATATTTTGGTCACTATAACGTCCTGGGTACAAACTGACCTGGCAAGATGATGGCGTAATCTCGTTATCCGAAAGGAAATAAAAGATCCTGAAGTTATTAAGTTCGCTCTACAGTTTCCCCATGTATTTGACAAATATGAACATGTGACCTATTGTATTGAGAAAGAAACTGCCCCTGTGAGTTTCGGTTAGCCACGTCCACCTTATCACGCGAATCTTAGTTTTGTTCCCTAACCCGTCTACAGTTATTCGGGCTCTTAAACTATTACTGTCAATTGCTAATACAAGCACTCACCAAAACGGACCATGTTTGTTGTTATAACCGTTTTGTGTCTCTTGTAATACGTTTACTCGACTGCAGGTCCACCGAATGTGAAGTTCCCCTCATTTATGATAGAACTTAATGTTGTTAACCTGCCAAAGAGCTCTCGCCAAGTAATCTGACACTCTTTCTCAGAAGTACTTTTAACCAGTAAATCGCCGATTCGGGAGTGGACAAACTCCATTTGATCTTGTCTATTAAATCCCGGTTCGTTTAGTAGTGTTTCGCAAACCAAACAACATACTTCAAAACCTGAACGAAGTACATATTGACAACTTGATGGTGAGACCAACACTGACATGGGTTAGCGTTCCACTGCAAAGGGCTACGTGCACGCAACCCTGGGTACATTCTGCGTCGTCGAGTGGAGGCAGGCACGCGTAAGCTCCATCAGCGTGTTGTTTAGTTCTGGAATTCATTAGACAGCATGTCGATTGGAGTGGTCAAAAAAGCGGTCGATCCCAAACACTCGCAGCGAGTTTAGAGATCGCCGTGCGGTGCTTTTGTCAAATCCAGTCATCCATATCGGGTGACTATGGCACGGTAAATTGATATTTAGCGCCAGGAATGGGTTGCAAATCATCAACCGGCAGTTGGAGCCACATCTGTTAATAAAATTCATTCTCCAGGATGGTTGTAACATCTACCATTGCTTATTGCAAGGGAGCAGCTTTCGTCATCGGTCATTGAGCTCATTTGCGATTAAAAGCTGACTACTGTTTTGGGAGCTGAACAAACTAGTGTTCTTATTGTAGCTACTTTCATTTGCTCATACGATTTCATGGAGTTCTGTAACTTAGGATTTAGTCCAACCTGTCACTGATGTAAGAGGTGAGCGCTAATGTCATGGGATGAAAATGGGATTGCCCGAAGGCAAACTCTTGTAACAACAGTGTGGCCCTTAATTGTGTAAACCACGATTTAAGGTGATTCTACCGAAGAGGAGCGAAAGTACGACTAGCACACTGACCAAAACAGCTGACAAAAAATAACCACGAGCGTCCATTATACCACGGTTAATGGATAAGAAATTGAATCAGTGTCCATATACACTAAATAATGTAGCATTGGGTAGCCATTCACAAATACGCGCTCACAAGATATAACACATAAAATTGTCCTTGGGAATGAAGAACAGCTATTTTTTACACGAAGTGTACAAATGATATTATGTTGTACATGATTTTGACATAGAACAACAGATAGAAAGGTTGGAGACCGGTTTTCGATGAGTGATTAACGTGAAGGCATGTGATTCCTGTTTTCGCTTCACAAAGTGATGACCTGCGAACAGTCGGGTGGCGTATAAGTTGCGTGGGCTTTCTCAATAACCCCACAGAACAATACATATATTCATAAGTTTTGACACTATTTGACACAGCATATTTCAGGCAGACAAATATAATCTCCACGTGGATGCTGAGTTTTAACTATCGTTTAAATATGTCTGATGTGACTTTAAGATGTTATGGTGACTGTTGTTCATAGTGAATATCAGTTCAATCTTCAAGTGTATATTAGTCAATAAATAAACGTTTATCGTTCCCCTCTCTTATTGTTGTGACACCCAATCAATATAGATTGAGTAACCTGCACAATCACTATATGAGCACAATTTCAGTTCCGGAGAATTTCGAATGAGAAGCGAATATTTCCAAAGCACTGGAAGTAAATTTAGAAGTATAGCACACAAAAATGGAGTACAGTTTAGTGTCTTATTTGATAACTGAATGATGACTGATTAATGAATCGGAGAATATGGAGGTTTAACGCATACGATACTTATTTGAAATTTTCACAAGGTGAGTTCAAAGCTTCTGTTGTACTGTCAAGAATATAACTGACCGAATTTTTCCAGCAGTTTGTTGTGGACTGTTTTACTGGGGAAATTTTGGTATCCTGAAACTTATAAGAATCAAGCAAGGGGTATTGATCACACAATTAATCTCTAGTGGACTTCATCAGACTGTCACGACTAACACAAAAGAACAAGTAACTTACGGTAATCAAAATAATGTACTTGCAGGAAATGTTCACGGGTATTCATGGTTGTCCACCACAATATTCCAATTTACCAATGTCCGGAGATTGCGGGTGTTTTGGAGTTTTGTCCGGGTTACTGAAATGTAGTCGGAGGTGTTTTAACTTTTGTAATGTGACGGTTTTAAACACAGGTGAAACTTGATGAAGATTCCTGATGTTCACCTTCAACCCAACACTCCACGACCGGCTTTTTCTTTGTTTGGAATTACCAGGTAGATGTATTTTGAATTGGGGTTCGCAACCGTAACCTTTCACGATGTGCGTCAAAGCTCTTATTCTTCCGGTCACATAGCGAGGACGAACTACAGCGATTGGTCACGGCTTTCGCGGATATCAACATAGGTAAGACATTTTCTTTCTTTCAGACTTCTCCGGGCGGAGGTGCTGCCTGTGCACCTTCACCCCAAATTCGCATCAATGGAGATGTTGTCGACTGCTGAACAGATTTCTAGTTCTTGGGAAGCAATCTGTCCACCGATCTGCCCGTGGACCATGAGTTGAG
>JTDE01000939.1:85676-101155 GCA_014338405.1 Paragonimus skrjabini miyazakii
CGGTGGTTGGACATGTTTCCGAACACTGAGGTACTGCGGCGAGCGGACATGAACGGGATGGAAGCCTTGGTGATGTTGAATCAGGTTCGTTGGCTGGGTCACGTCCGTCGGATGGGCGATGACCGTATCCCGAAAAAGCTGCTGTATGGACGACTGAGATTAGGTAAGCGAAGTCCTGGTGGTCAAAAGCGGAGATACCAGGGTGCTGTGCAGGCCAGTCTTTCACGTTTTAAAATTGATTTTAGATGTTGAGAAAACTTAGCGTTAAACCTGACTGCTTGGAGGAATACGATTCGGACCAGCGTCCGCGAATTCAACGGGCAATTACTACGCGGCCGAGAACGAAAGCGCGCGGTACGCAAGGGAACCATCGGTGCCATAGGTCGTGGTGACATGACTATATGGCGTTGCGATGTTTGTGGCCGCGAATTCGCTGGCCGTTTTGGATTAGTAGGTAACCAGCGTACTCATAATGCACCGTCGGTGAAGAGACGACGAATACGCTAGGCCTAGATATGTCATATCAATATATTCACTATATTTTGTTAATTATCGCATCGATCAAGACCATGGTCATTGGACACCTAACCTATTCCTCTATTCAGAAACTTGGTTGTCTGCAGTGTTCTACTCATTTTTTCCCTGAACATTGTCGGTGTATTGAATGACGAATCGTCTGCTTGATCTCTTCGTAGTTCAACTTTGAATTTTGTTTTTCAACTTTATCCTCTCTAGAATGCGCTAACATGCACTCGTATACTGAAATGCCTCTTGTCATTGCAGTCTCTCTCTGTTTAATTTCTGAGATAAGGGTTTCCTTTTCGTGCTAGCCATTCAATTGGCTGACCAGCATTGGCCGGTTGGACACAAACGCCTCACTCACACACCTACTGGTCTTATTCCCTCGGGTTCACACCGGATACGTGGAGTGTGAGTGGAACTTCAAGTGGTGCAGCGCAAGCCGCTTGATGTGGTGGTTCAAAACGCAGGCGTCTATTGGCTTCGGTCACCGTGACAGGCTAATCCGTTTCGGATGCCGCCAACCATATGTTAATCTACATGCGTGTAGGCTGTTTGGGGGTGGGGTGAGTGACAAGGGTGACGTAAACCTGTCCTGCGCTGTGTCACTGTTGTCCACCCAGTAAATCCTGCCAAACAGCTGACAATTCCACGCCATCTGATTGATTAATCGCTTACGGTGTATTGGCGATCACCAAGGTTTCTGTCAGTAAAGGTTCTTTGTGGTTACGGAAACCAATTTTTAGCACAGTCGGATGGTCGAAGTCAACTTGGTGTTGGTTGATGATCGCCTATGCAGCAATGGCGGAATCATGTTCTAATTTCCGGAGTTGCTGAACGTCTGTCGGAGACTTCTTACTTCATCTTACATATTTTTTAGTGCGTACTTCCAGCTGTCAGGTCATCTGTGCGATGTACGAAGCTTGACAATCCTTATATATAATTCGGTAAACACAGACTGACTGCTCTAGAACTGTTCGTTCATCCTGCAAGTGGACAAACTTATTCCCTAAAGTGTTGGTGGCTTTAAATACCACTCTGGTGTTCTGATTGACGACCCGTCTAAGGTCCTCCGACGTATTCCTTCCGTATGGAATAACGATAGTAGATAGCCAGTTCCTGGGCTCATTGATCTTGTTACAAGGTAGCTGCTGATTTGGACGTAGAATCTTGTCACACCAACCGTTGGTTTTCAGTGCCGACAGTCTTGTATTCTTTTGATAGCTCGTCTTGTGAACTAGCAAATAGCAAGGCCCTGTGAAACGAACTGGATGCAACTGTCTCCTCGATGCACATGGGGTGTTCTGAGCTAAACGAAAGGTACCACTTAGTATGGGTGTTCTTTTCTGTGCACGCCTGTGTCCAGACTACCGCAGACTCTTCTTCGTATTCTGTAATCTAGTTAACTCAGTTCATGGTTCACTGATTCAGGTTCAATGGTAAATCTGATGTGCTGATGAAAAGAATTTGTGTTCGTTGAATTTATCAAGGGTTTCTCAATGTATCACCACTAACGTATCATCGACATATCTTCACCAAATTCTAGGTAGGTCAGGAAGGCTGGACAGCAACTTTTTCTTTAGATCTTGCATGAACAGGTTAGCAACCGTGGAAGAGATAGGTAAGCCCATTATTACTTCGTCTGTTTGCTGATAGAGGACCTCCTTGAACGTAAAGAAGGTCGACCGTAAGTAATGCTCCGTAGCTTCTATGACTTGAATAACTGTTAAACTTGTTCGTTCAACTGGCATCTGCTTCAAGAAGCTGGCGAATCACTTCCAGACTTTCCCCCACTGGAATCTTGGTGAACAAGGAAACAATGTCAAAGATGACCAGATATTCATCTGGGCTTAAGCTAAGTTACTTCAACTTGGTAACCAGTTATGTGGAATTCCGAATGGAATGGTCTGTGCGTTTTCAAGAGGCTTAAGAATACGAGAAAACATCCGGCTAGGACATATGTTGGGGTTCTTGAACAGGCAACAACTGGCCGCAGTGGTATCCCAGGTTTATGTATTTTCGGTCAACCGTAAAACTTCGAAGCTAGTGCTGGTTTTTTATATAGGGTAAACCATAGTGACTTGCCCAGGCTGACTTTAATCTTTCCGAGCAAATTAGCAGTTGAAGCTTTTGAGTTGTTCGCAGTGGAGCGCTGTTTCTCCACTGGAATCATGAGGTACGGACTATCTGAAATGTATTCATCTGCTTTGCGTACATCATCTACTTTGTTCAGGACGACCACTTGATTCCCTTTGTCTGCTTTTGTGATAGTTATTGGCTGATCGGACCGAAACGTTTTGAGTGCATCTCGCTTTTTCGCACCCAGATTACTTGTTCTAGTGCTCTGACTTTTAAATCCATTCGAGGATCCGATCGATTTGGATTGCTGGTGATTTTAACACCGTCGGTGAACATGCATCAGGGCATGTTAAGGTGACCAGCCATGTCGTTACTCTATAACAAAAGAGAAAAGATCCTAACACAGTGACTTGTGGGACCCTATTTAGAACCTACTTGGTGCTCCGTAAGCCTTTCTTAGCTGACAACGTGAATATCTTGTACGACAAGGAACCACTGACCCAATCGAGAACTTTGTAGTTATGCGGTAGTACTTGAGTCTTTCGTAAGGCAGTTGTTGATCTACCGAGTAGAATGCTTTGTAAACTAATTTGGAAATATACCATTTGTTTTATCTCTAACCGCGGGTTTGTGATTTGTTTCTGATAGAACTGCATATAAAGACTGGAGAGTAATAATCTTTGAAAGTATAACATGTTTGTCAGTCGTCAATTTCTAAAGAGTGCTGAAGTTTTAGACTTGCATGGTCACTTATTCCTAGGGGAGCATTTAATTTTGGAACTCGAATCTGGTTCTTGTTTTCAGTTATTTCGAGATCGAGCAACGAGTCTTCCTGTTCTGACGTACACTCGGTTGCTTGCTGGACATTCTCCTGCATGCAGTTGGAGACACTTCCCTCAAAAGTCCTCCAGGGAAAACTTCACATTTCATATCTACCACACGTACATTTACGTTCCCGAATAGCTGGATCAACGCTTACCCACTGAAGACCTTATTTATAGTGTCTAGCAAAGTCTTCCACTTGTAGCATCACGGCTGCAATATAAACACTTTACAGATGTGGAGAATCGTGTACGGGCGTACACGGCTGCAGTGTGAAGCGCTGGATCGTATCTAACGGAAGCAATTTGGAGCCGGATCCCCTGAGTGTTAGTCCAGAAGAAGTAGCCCGTTTTATTGCGATGATATGTTTCACATGGTACTCCACGCCAACAACGACATGCTTGATGACAGCTCAATAAGTAGCCGACTAAAAGTCTGTCCCACTTCGGCTTGTCCCATGTTATGTTTATCCCTAACAATAGATCGGCGTGCTGCATTGTGCTAGCCTGTTCATACAGATGGGCCTAAAAATTGTTGGTCCCACGCACAGCCAGGCTATCAAGAATGTTTCTGAAGCGCTTGGAATTTCCGGCTTTTTTACCCTACGTTTCGGGAAAGGGTGGTCAAAGTGAATTGGGTTCAAACATCGATTATCACGGACCTCACTGGCTGTAGTAATTCCATAAGTCCTCACCAACTATTCACCCACGGTACTCTTTTAATACCAACCTGTTCAGTAGTGCTAATCAACCTGAAAAGATGTGTACCAAATGATACGTTATAGTTTTAATCAGGCCCTACTAACCCTGATGTTGTGTATTCCCTTACTTGAATGACGAACTCCCTTGACGCTCTAACTCCGTGTTCACTTTTGCTTGGATCAAGTAGTTTCCCTCTCGAATATTCCGGTGAACTTTCACGGTTATCACGAATCCCTCGTTTAACTTCCCAATCTAAATCCTGTTTACTACACATGCCTTGGTGACCTTCCCACCCTTGTCGATGTGTACTTTCATATAGATTGAACATCATTCACAATTGATGGCAGCTGCCGCATTCCCATAGACTACCAGTCGGCCCATTTCGAAGAGAAACACTAGGCTCGAGTTTCGCTTCCATTAGAGCCCGTCAGTAGTGCATATCATCGCCACTGCCGGACACGCTGTTCATGAGGCAACCGTGTTTACCACTGCGCCGTTGACCTCACATTATGCACGACCGAATTATCATATGTGAACACTCAATCACTTTCGCTTGTGAGTAATGATCAGGTGGCCCGATCGCCCCGAGAGGAGACACAGTTACTGTCTGTTAACTCCAATCGATGACCCCTCGACTAGGACATCTCTTCAAGTTGAAATCACAGAAATCATTCACTTGTTGAGCAGTATTTGGTTAATGATGAGTAGTAGGGGATTTTGAGTTTCATATAGATTGAACATCACCCACAATTGATTGCAGCTGTCGCATTCCCGTAGACTTTCCAGTCGGCACATTGGAGATAGTAACGTTCATCAAGACATAAAGCAAATATACAGAGGGAAAGACACAAATGCCATTTATACCCATTCCGGCGAATCCCAAAACGTTGGTTGGTTTATTTTGATATTCCGAAAACATATGTGCAATTTCTTCGACGGCATGGAAAAGAAATTTAGTGATTTGCTCTGGAACAGAAGGCAAAACAATGTACCAATTTTGCAGGAAAAACATGAGATGGGAAATTTTCTGAGTACTTACAGCTACCGTTGAAACAATTTTTCATTATATAAGTTTTCAGAATTGAATTATAAGTCGAATACCTCAGTTGACGTTGTCAATATGTGACCTGAGCGAACTGAAAGCAGACTCCACGTTTTACGATTCGTAAAACGGCTTGTGTTAATTCCCGACTGCTGCTTGTTCGACTGTGTACGCTTAATCTACTCGCAACGTCTACCTATATGGTGGGTCTGGAATAGTTGCATCCATGATTTAGTGAACGTGAACTGAACATTCAGTCTGTTAAACAATCAATTTTGATCCCAAAAATATGGCAGTCGTAAAGGGGAGTTCGCTATTAATAAGGTTTGAAACAATCATTTCCAGTTAAAAATTTGAATACAGCAGACTAAATACTGACATTTATGCCTGAGCAGATTCCGCCACCTCTCTCCTGATGTTTACTTTAGAAGAGTTAAAACGTACAAAACTCCTAACCACAAAACAGTCACAAACGTTCAAAGTTCAAAACTAGCTCGGCTGCCACCAAGGCTTAAGTGGGAACTATATTAAAACTCAAATTAGAGAAGGAACAACACTCCTCGATATTGATTGTACCAAATTTACAAATTCACAGACCAACTATAAACTGAGAAACACCGAATACAAGGACCCACGTAGTAGCGAAGCGATAAGAGGTAAGTGAACCTGAGGGTGTGGAAAAACAAGAGTACAACAGTGAGAAGTATGAAAGAATTGATGGCACGGTGGTATAAAGCTCGGCAAGAAAACGATGTTGAGTTTTAACAATTTGTGCGATTCAAATACAGGGAGGTGGAGAATGCACAAGACGGAAATATATAAATACAAACAGGATGGTCACCAATATTTTAACATACACACTGTGGCCGTCGCACATTTAACACAGGTGGCAAATTCGCCATAAGTTTTCACGAACCTGAAAATCTCCTGACGACAGACTGTTGGCATTTATGAACTCGACGAGTGAGGATGAAATAAACAAACAAACTGCAACCAAATAACATCCAAACAATAATACAAAATCTGCATTACCTCCAGCACACTGAGTGGACGCCCATCAGATCCATTCGAGTACACATAATAGGTCTGCATTTTCTGATGCCAACCGACTTGGTATGTTGATGAAGATGTCCATTTGGCATCTTGCAGTTGATTGCCAGTTATCTTAACAAATCACAGTGGGTTTGCATCAACAATGCGTGTCGTTCAGTGTCAGAAGTATGTTGATTATAAACACAGGTGATGGTGTTGGTGTCAAACTGTTGAATGATTTAATGTTCGTTTGGGCTCTGCGCGTTCTTTATTTCCAGTCTGTAACTAGTGTTTCGTTTTTCAAACGCAGAATATTTGCCAAATGAACTGATATTGATAACTGTCGTGATTTATTGTAGTAGGACAACAGCAACTTGGCTAGAGACGTTGTAATAAATTAGATCTACAAACGGAACAGTTATGTGCTGTTAAAGACGCGCTTACAATTTGATCGGAGAAAGTGCTGTTGTAAATTACTCTGCTTGAATTCCGGAATATTGCTAGGCGAGCACATCTGGCTGCTTCGAATACTGCTCCGTCTGGATCAGGTTTATAGCTGTTCGGCAACAAGCAGCTAAACTCAATGTGTTCGAAAATGTTTCCAAATAACTGGCTACATCACCGTCCCATCTGACATTCAATAAATGCTGAAATGGATGCATAAATTGTTTGAAAAACCTAATGCCAATGATATATTTTGAAGGTTGTTTCAATAAGCACATATGTTCTTATCGCGTTTTCTGTATCACACGAATTCACCCAGACAACCGGATACTTAACTTTAAAGATTACTAACAGGTCTATGTGTTAGAATTGATGCATGACAGCTTCACACAGCTACATCGATAATCTGTCTCTACAATATATCCTGAAGCTTGAAAACCAATGTAGTAAGTTTACAGTTATGGAGGCCTACAAATTGATTCTACCAACACGTAACCACTTTATGCCCATCACCGGTATGATGATATTCCATCAAATGGATGAAGAGAGTTAGATGACACCATCAAATCTACATTCACAATTCAGGAAACCTGACGCACATGCACCAACGAACATGAAAAAACATATCGTTTCGATCGCAAACGCTGAACTCATTGCATTAGCACACAAACCGCCCACACATCCCCAGAGCAAACATGTTTCGCCATTTTGTGGGTAATATTTTAGGATTGTTTAATAAACGGATGGAACTACATTTATTCAGTTAGTATTACATCTGCTGGTTATTTTTAATGGTAAACCTCAAGCATCGTTCTGATTAAACAAACTAGAAGATGAACACGTTCGGTAAATTCACTAGCAAATGGCTTTGTCAGCCAAGCATACTTCCACACAAACACCGCATAGTTGAAGCTGATCGAATGTCCCATATGCACTGCTGTGTTCCCACTTACAAATCTGGCAAACCGCTTAGTTCAATGGGAATGTTTGTGCATTCATTAATATGCTACAATGGTTTATCAATCTACAGTTGAATGATAGCTTCTGCATGTTGCCAGAACCAAAACTGATACTGAAATCGTAGCTGAGCAATACTTGAACTGGTCGTCTTGATCAATTGTGAACACAGGTTTGCTTGTTTGACCAATCTTACGAAGGCATATTAAATATGAGTGAAGTCAGTCGGAAGTACTGAGTTCAACACGTATACTTGTGCTCAAATTAGTTTTCCGGTGAAAACCTCGGCTATTCGGAACAATTATTTCTACTAAAATTTGATGGCAGTAGGGTAACAAATGAATGAGCATTGCCAGTAAGAAACACGAGAGACCGTGCCTTTTAGAAAGCTCTTCGCATGATATCCATTGTCCCAATATGGCAAGTTTGTGGTCTGGTTTACTGAGGGATTGGGACGAAACGACAGACTGTGTTCTGTCTTCTCACAGGTTCCAGTATTAGACAACGACAGATGTTGGTTCTCGAAGTCGATGTTGGCGTTATGCCCATTATTAACGTTCTTGATCAATGTCAGTTACCGTTAATAAAACTGTTCTTGTTTCAATTCAAGCTCATCCATAGATTATCGCAAACTACAACCTTATCTCTCAGCAAGCGTTTCCACAGCAATATATTCAACCAAACTGAGGATACGCCAATTGGTTGCCAACAAAACTATTTAGAAACTATTGCTACAACATATAAACTATAACTAAGTTGGCAGAGTTGGTTCATATTCTATTGAGATTGCTTTAACAATTCAAAACTGAAAACAAACGATCGTAAAATTTCAGTCCTGTGCCTATCACCATCATTTGGGTGCAACAGTTGAATTTGGCCCACTAAGAAAAATGTGTGGATCTCGTGAGTGAACAAGTCACACGAGATTGGTTGTGGTATGCGTGCACAGAACAGACAATGAAGATTTGAGTTCAGTTTGACTGGTTCTGTAAACTACAGTGGATCAGCCTCATAAATCAGACGTGTGCGTAAGCAAATACAAGGTGAAATACCATATGTCAACCAAGATAATAGTGAACAATACGAACTCGTGGCATTCCAACCATTCCGGTTTTACTCAATCCAACAAAAGTGTTGCCTCAGATGACAATTCAACTTTACGGTGCATCCACCACCTCTGACAGTATCATTCAAGGAATCTACGAGAACTAATACGTGAAGAGTGTAAATGATTCTATTCGTTTCACGTTGTACTGCTTCTAGCTGATTTTGTGTTCTTGCGCATTTTGTGGAAATTATTATAGTCTCTTTACCAAACTTAACAAAATATATTCATCGACTTCCACAACTTATATTTCTATTTTGTGCGAGAGTTGTGTATTCGCTTCACGCTAACTAACTGTTTTGTCGAAATCGAAAGAGTTCTTTGCCATCAGCCAAATGTTAACTACACCCCAAAATAGACTGACGTAATGCACCAATGAACACGGATGTGTTGTCATTGCAAGTAGTTTAAGCTAACGATCCTATCACTTATCTTCATACTGCCGATTACGCATACATTCAGAATCAAGATATCAGCAACTATAACGACAACAGTTTACATCAAAGATCGCAATTAATCAATGACTAAATATTATTTCACAGTTGCCTAGCTACTGATTGATGAGCCCTGAACGCTGCCAGGACAACGTTTGATAAGGAAGCTTCAAACATGATTTCAGAACAACTGAATGGAAAAAAAATAATGAAATTTATTTTGAAGATCAGTTCTGTCACCAAATTTTCATCAGATCGCATGAACCTGTTACAACTGCAGTGGTATTGAGGATAACATCGACGTAACCAAGTGAGTGATTTCTATTGCAGTGTCGCGGACCAAGTGTGCACAAATTATCGTTTGACATCTGTCCGATCATTCAAGTGTAACCTAAAAACCTATCGCGAAATTGAAAACATGTTTAAAGCCATACATATCTAGGTTGCCAATATAAAAGTGCCTAAATATGTGCAATAAGCATATCTCAGTCATGCGATACGTTTGTCTAGTTCGACAGAATCAGTAGGTCCTGAACGCAGCCCTCTAAGCAAACAGTGACCCATCACGCGGCCAGGCCAGGTCAAGGATGGCTATGCGCGCCGCAGACGACTAGTGATAAATTAGCTGACTAAAACAAGAACAGGGTGGATTGAGTATGGGGACTATACATCCAACTGGTGTGAAAATAGATAATTTAGATAAGATGAACGAAGTTTCTCATTGTAGCATCAAACGATTTTACAGCGTTTGCCAATATTAATCTACATCTGACAGTGCGCTCGTATCGTTGTACAGTTCTGGTCCACTATTTATCTATATTGAATATGCTTATCCCCACAATTTGATTTGGAGACCTCGAAAATTCTAGGGTCTAACAGTCATGCCCTTCTCCCAAACGAAGGCATCCCATTTCTCTCCTCAACTGACCCACCTGCCTACGAACCTCGGCAGTACAGACGAATTCGTCACTATCTACACCACATTTTGTAACTGCACGCAGAATCCACTGGTCTCTAGACAATCTATCTTGAATAACGGCAGCAAAGTCAACTGCCTTAAAATTTCGTTGCTTTGTCAACCACCTATGACCAACCTGAAAATGATGGCATACTGTCGGAACTACTTTCTCCAAAAGATACTTGCCATATAGTTTACTTGTCACCAATATCTGGTGTACTTATCTACCAGTTGTTGGTTCTGGGGCCAACCATATATTGCTCTTTGGAAGGAGTAAATCATTGGTAGTTAGAGCGACGTTGTCAGGATTGTCTTTGAAACAGGAACCAATGGTCGATTGTTTTAGGTAATCTCTATTTCGACCAGTTAAATCAAGGGGGTTTGGTCATTGGTTCGTTGCTTTCCGCATATAGCGCTCATAATACATGTGGCAATTCGAATCAGTCGTTTCCACACTCCAGTCCGGTGGCTAGCATACGGTGGGTTAAAGTGCCACTGAATTCCCCTTCGTAAGAACTTGTCATTCACTGGCTCAAAGTCTAAGCTGCAAACCCAGCCCGGCCACAAAATGTATGTCATTGTCGGAGAAAATAGTTGCTAACCTACCTACACGTCGAATTAATCGTGACAGAGCCATTATAAATGAATCCGTTTTCAGCGAATGAACAACTTCGACATGAATACCTCAGGATTGTAATCACATGAATATACAACCACACATTTTATCTGAACCCCCGTCTCTTTCCACAGAAAAGGATCCAAAATAGTTCAACTCAACGTTCGTAAACAAATTCCGCGTTAGGTTTACCATGACAGATGACAAAGGGGCCATTGATTGCTTCTCTACTGAGGCGCAATAGCGATGGTGTACTATGTACGATCCAGTAACTCGCCTAACCGCAGTGCCACCCTGGGTGATCCAAAATTGTCTCATTAGGGCACACAACATGTCAGATCTCTCAGAATTACCACCGGCTTCGTGACGATACACTATAATGAGGTCAGTGATGTGGTGGCACCTAGGTAAAATAACTGAGTACCTGGTCACAAAATTGTAGGTCGACAACGATATTCGGATACCTACTCGTATAGCTCCTTCAGCAATGACTGGCCAAAAGTTATTCAGAGAAATCCTTAGATAGAGAACAATAGAGCTGTCAAAGTCAGAAAGCTTCGACAACAGGGTTATTTCCTTCAGGCGACACTCCAACTGAATTGATAAAATCAAATCCAAATTGGCTCACTTGATTTCTTTTAAACTCAGGGGGCCCACTCTCAAAACCAATTTCGGTACCCGCTATGAAATCTCCTAGTGTAAAACCTGATCCGGGTAAGTGATTGAAACACCTTCAAATACCGAACAATCAGGCTGTGCATATGTTTGTTCAATGCAGCAAACTGTACGTGATTTGATAGCCTTCTTCATTCAATGTCGTTGAGCTCGATGTGACATTTGGGTTTCAGTGGCCACAATTTGAAATGTCGATTCAAGAACTCAGGACGTTTTAGCCATTTGTCTTTTCCTAGACTGCCTCTCAAGCCATAAGAAGATAAGCCGACTGAGTTTCCCTCAGATCGCACGCGCCTTCATTGTTTCGGTTTCGGCCGAGTAGCTACCTCTTTGCGTTTTGCAACTTTAGCCTTGCTAAACAGTAATGGGCTGTGTCTCGAGCCATTCTTTGAGGTAAGGAAACCATACGCTACCGCCGCATAAACTTTTCTGAGGCGTCACCAAAACTAAGCGGTTTGAATGGCACTGCCACGGTAGTCTGCGAAAACAACGTACGGTGTGGAACTCGGAAGTTGTCAAGGGTTTTAATCTTGACAACAAGGTTTGCCACTGTTTATGGTTTATTAGGCATAGTGGTTCGTGCGATCTTGAAACTGGTGCACAACTGCCGAAGCAAACGTTTTCACACCAGTTACCATGACGAAACAAATCCCGAGTGGTCGCATAGCGAGGAGATAAAAGATGATATTTCCCCCCTAGTCTCTGCTCTGTCTAGAAGTTCCGAACTCAAACACAACTCATCCATTTCATCGTCACATTGAATGCAAAAGTACGTTGTGATGGTAGAGATCTAGCCGCAATATCTGCCACAGACGGTAAAGTCGGTACTAACGCTGGAATCTCACGGTCGTTCGAAACCCAGACTCTCAGTCGGAAACATACCCTGGCAAGCATGTCACAAGTTTTATACTATAAACTCCAAACTTCGCAGATCTGCCGTAATGCATGACTCGCGCAGAAGGACGAGAAGGTAACACCAGATGTATTCAAAGCCATTTGGTACTCAATTGGGTCTCTTGCAACGACATGTTCAGACCACCACAAAAAGTGGAGCATACCTGAGTTACATACCTGGGTGCGCACCTAAAGAAACTTCTCCTAGACACCCGCCACTTCCTCAACGCGGAATTTCAATCATTCGCCTACTGGATTTCACTAAACTCGTGACCGTGATACAAATCGTCATTTGAGGACAGTTCCTTGCATTTACCCAAGCAGTCGAAGACCGCTCGGAGCTTTCCTGGTTTCTTAAGATCTACTACAGGGCGGTGCGAGAGGTACCATCGGTGTGAGTAACCTGGATCACGATGAGCTCAGGGGACCCTCTCAACGTAGCAGTGTTGAATATGATGCTGCATTACGTTCGCGTCCTTCAGGAACATATCAGCATCACGGTTAAGCCAAACCTTATTATCGATATATTAATAGGCTCAGCAACCGTTCGTTGTGTGTTTGCTAAACAAGCCATTCTTAAAGAAACAGCCATCCGAGAAAATACGTCCAGGACGGCAGTTCCACAGGTTACAGTCGGATGATAAGAAGTCACCAGTCCTTCTTGGCAACATGCGTCAGGTAGTTAACAAATCCAATTTGTCAGCTTTGCATGCGCGAAAATTGTGGAAGCATCAACTTTCTAAATATACACATGGACAGTTCTCCATGTAATCATTCACGTCCTTTAGGTGAGCTAGTGGCCTCAGTCGACTCAGTACACGAACGACTTCGAGTTGCTGTGCGATCCCCACTAGTTGGACAAATAGTTATCCACTACAACCCCGTGGATTGCTTGTTGGCCACGAAGGACACCGATAAACCTCAAGTCAAGTAACGAACTTCTTAATCACAACCCAGCCCAACTACTTACAACGTGATCCGGCGATCCTTCGTGTCAGCAGTCAGCGTGCCAGATCATCATTCAAAATTTATCTGACTCATGCCCGATAGTCGTTCAAATCGAAGATTAGTGGTCTTTGTTGGTATAGCCAAACATACGGTCAAAACACTAGACAACACCGAGCATCAAATAACCGTCGGGATCAGGACAATTTAAACTAGCGGACCGACAACAGATCAATCGAAAATAAGTCG
The DNA here is from genome assembly GCA_014338405.1 of Paragonimus skrjabini miyazakii. Lineage (NCBI taxonomy): Eukaryota > Metazoa > Platyhelminthes > Trematoda > Plagiorchiida > Troglotrematidae > Paragonimus > Paragonimus skrjabini miyazakii. Next base: position 99,149 of record JTDE01000939.1, read on the forward strand.
CCTTTTCTTTCTGAAAGAATCCATCTCTGTAATGAACTTCCCAGTTAAAGCAGGAGCAGAGGTTAGTATCATCCTGTTGTGAACCAAGAACGCGGGTAGCACAAGGGTTATTTATTCGAGAAAGCAACACATGTGTTAAGCGCTTAAACAGAACCACAAACAAAAACACTCATTTGCATACGGTACTCGGCCCAGACCGTCTCGGTTGCCACAGACGCCAGACGTACCAAGGACCATTTTAGACGATGCTGCACCCCCGATGTTTCTTCCTGTATTTTTTCTGCGACTAATTCGATGTCAAAATGTATGCTCCGGTCTTACTACTGAATCGTAGTCGCGTGAGTAGTATATTACGATCGCTCATCCCTACTACAATCCTGTATTCAGTGACAGATTCGCGATTAAAGTCTAGAGCTACACTCCGAAACCCAAACGACACGCCAATCTAAATCTTCGACCATCGACCGTTAAGCCCAAACATCGGTCTTCGATGCGATTTACGCCGGATTTTCTTTGTAACCGGTATTCCTCTACCTATTATTGGCATCCATTTTCTCTGACATTCTGGCTTGCTAGTCGGCGCATGTCGGTCGAATATAATCGGTACCTTGGTGAAACTCAACGTTCAGAGTTAGTCATCACATGCAGCTGAGATCGGTCCGAAGCTATCCGATCCCGCAGTTTGCTAGTCTCATGGGAAGCTCTCATCCCACTTCTCTCAGCTGACCCTCCCCGCGAACGAACTACCGGCCTTTACAACTATTGTTGCGCATCGCACTGCTTTTTCACAGTCGTTCACAACACTTAACTTCCGGTAACCTGGAGACTGCCCAAATCGAGTATGAACGCGTACTTTAGCTGAGCACTATCCGTCTGTCCAATAGTTTATGGGCGTCGCCGTTGCACTTGGTGCTCATACGGCGAACATGCAGTGCATGCAGTTGGCTTATGCAGTGAACAACTCAACCACTGTCGACAGGTATTCAAGTCATCACACACAGGACTTGATGGCAAACTTATCCGGCAAACAAACATGCACCAGAATCAACTTGGTGCATGCTTACAACCAGGTCCAGTAATACCCAAACAGAGCTGGAAAACAGCAGTCATAACATTATTCGGAATTTCCCAAGTTTTACACATGCCATTTGTTCTTAGCAACAATACATAGAATTTCCAAACTTGTATTCAAAACGTCTTTCGCGGACTGGACGGTGTGTTAACATTACTTGTATGATAACTTGATCTCTAGCTCATCACGAAGAAAACGTTGCTTGCACTTACCTTCATTGTTTGCCCGTTTGTCGCGTCATGATTTGACGGTACACTTCATTGAGTGTTTGGTTGAAATGATCAGCCTATCATACTTAGAAGACAACATATCTAGGAAAAGGAATGACCTTCCTCGCGACAAAGTGTGGACAATAGTGGACTAATAAGTGCCCACAATATGCGCACATTTTCATTAGTTCGATAGCTTAATATACTTTCCTCGTTGTTCCGTCCATTATTGTGCACATTTGATGTAACCGCTCACCGACCTGTCCATAAGCAAGCTGTGTTCATTTTTATTTACCGATTTTAATGAACCAAAAGCAGTCACTGTCAATATAGCACAATGGATTGGGCGGTTAACTGAATCCAACTGTGAAAACTTCTGAGCTCCCTGTGTGGTTTCATAGCTCAGCTGGTAAAGCGCACGCCACGTTTAGATATGCTGTTGCTGTCGTTGGTTCAGAATCAGGTGAAACTTAAGTTTTTTTGCAAGTGGATCTCGTTCAATTAACGCACGGGTCTCACATTATCATCCGTTTGTCCCTTCAGTGTTAACCATGGGTGCATCGGAGACGATTATAGGAGTTGCCCTGCAGCAACAATTCGGTCATGACGGATATCCGCTAACTTTTTGGTGTAAGCGGTTACAACCAACCGACTCGCGATATGATGCTTTTAGAAAAGAACTATCTGCCATTTGCGATGACTTTGAAGGCAGACAGTCCATGTTTA
>JTDE01000939.1:108894-125353 GCA_014338405.1 Paragonimus skrjabini miyazakii
TAATCGAGCACAGTTACAGTCATTCTTGGGTCTTGTGAACTATTATAACAGTTTCGTACCCACTCAATCAGACCCTGTCTTGAAAGCAATAACGTATTATTTACACACGGGCTGGCTCAAAGAGTTATGTGTAGTTTACAAACCATACTTCCAACGGCGTGATGCTCTAACGGTTGTCGACAGATGGTTGATGTTAGCGGATCGTATAGTGATACCACAAATCCTGAGAAAACGTGTTGTATAAATGCTACATTGTGCTCACCCCGGCATAACACGTAAGAAAGCTTTGGCACGTAGTTACGCATATTGGCCAGGGATCGACTATGACATTGAGAGCACGGTCAAGTCATGTGAACAGTGTGCACGTGCTGCAAAAGTACGGGTAAAGGTTGAGTTGCACTCCTGACCTCTACCAGATGGGCCCTGGAAAAGAGTTCATGTCAACTTTACTGGTCCACTCAATGGCCAATACTTTCTCATCCTCGTAGATGCCTTTTCTAAATGGCCGGAGATTGTTCCACTACGCACAATTTCCACGACTACAACTATTTCGTGTCTAAGTCGCATATTTGCTCAGTTCGATTTCCCAGAGACGCTTGTGATTGACAGTGGTACACAGTGCACCATAACACAGTTTTCACAGTTTTGTAAACCATTCGCTATAGACCATGTTCGCAGTCCTCCATATCATCCTCAATCTAATGGACAAGCAGACCGTTTTGTTGATACATTCAAAATGTCTCTTCACAAAATGGTGGGGGAAGGAAGAATGTGTGACATTTTAGACACCTTCTTGCGCACCTATCGTTCTAAACCAAATGTAGCTGTACCAAATGGGGTTTCACCAGCCGAGGGTTTTCTTGGGCGGCGAATAAGAACAGCACTCGATGCCATGTTTCCCGTCAAGCAGGTAGGGCAACGCAACATCAAGATGGGGAGGCAGTTTAACCAACATCATGCAGCTAAAGCTCGAGAATTCCATCCAGGTGACCTAGTGTTTGTTCTAAAATTTCATGGCCATGGATGTAATTGGGTACCGGGAACTGTGACTCAGCGTCGAGGTCATGTGTTATATGAACTCACCGTCCACGGAAAGAAATAGATTCATCACATAAACCATATCCGACGACGAAATCCCAACATCTGCAATAGGCCGGAAGACATCAATGAATTACCTCTCGATATCCTGCTAGATACGTTTGAACTGCCAACAAACACGACTAGGAATAACACGGAAGAAAACGTGGCACGAGAAAACCCTATCATTGAAACAAGCCATTCACTATGAACTCGGGCTCCAATAAAACGCCTCAACGTGGACCCATCTAAAACGTCGTAAGAATAGTGTACATCTTAACAAAGGAGGGTGTTGGATCGGAATCCGATATACAGACGTGCGCCTACAGAACCATGCAATCATCCATCCTATCTTATGCCAGATAAGTCACACAACAAACCAATCGATCAAGTTTACACTTCTTAATATATTAAACAGTTAGCCATTGATAACTTGCATCTGGTGATTCATCACTCACTATGGAACAAATCAATACAAATGGTATTTCGCGGCCTCCCAATTACTCCTATAATGATACGAGCAAGGTGATTTAACATAGAATAAAAGGCTGCCATTCCGTTTGACCACAGTTTGCACGACAGCACATTGAACCGAACGACTGGCCATAGGACTGGGTCAGAACGTGGGGCAAACGAAATGTGGCAGAAGCACTGGCCATCATGCCCAGAGGCATATTGTTCGTACGTTGCACTACATCTGTCTACGCGTCCCCCTCTGTGTCGGTCTGTAAGAACCGGACGGAACTGTGATTCCCCCGATGGTCATCGTGTCATCGATCAGGCACGAGTGTGGCTATCACAGTAGCTGTGTCTATACCTGTGGCTATGAATGTCACCGTGACCGTGACTGTGACCGCGACCGTAACTGTGATTGTGGCTCGAGCTGCGACTGGAACTGGCACTGGGATTGATGCTCGGTCCGTCTTGTCTGCGACCGTGCACACACAGTCTGGGGTGCCCGAAGTGGCTTGCTCCCTACACAGCTTGATCGGTCGCATTCGGTCAATAACAATGTTTTGCCAAGCCTGGTTGTCCACACTCCGCGTTTGCTTATGATCCGGCCCGGGTTGGCATGGCGCACCGAGGCAAGCCGAGTGCGTCACGTGGGGAGAAAATGTTCGAAAAAATATGGAACGCTTCACGACTCTGCCTTGTTTCTCATGTTTTTTTGTTTTTTTTTCCTTCTTTTTGCCTTTTTTGGTCTTATTTTCTTCTTCTTGTGTTTCTCTCTCTGCCTTTTGTTTTTTCCCGTCTACGATTTTTCTGTTTTTTTCTCCGCCTTTTTTTCTTATCTTTTGCCCTATAAATTTCAATTTGTTAATTTTGTTTTCCCTACGTTTTGCTTATTTCACTTTTATCTACGAAGTTTCCTTTTTATTTGCGCGCTTTTTTCCTGTGATTCTTTTCCGTTTCCTACCTTCATTTTAAACTTTTATATTCGTTGCAATTCAGCGCTAGTTCTTTAGTATCGGGCGCTTGCATCCGTGACAAGATTGAGACGATTGGCATATTATCACCTGCGGATTTTGCCACTTATCTGCCGATTGAACTTTATGCTTTAAATTTCGCACGATGAGGTGCATAATCGCACATGTTGTCACGTTTTCGCAACTGCATTGCTACACCACAACTGTTACTTTCATTCCAATTTAACTATGCGTCTCCCGTAGAAATGTTTTATCTGAGTGGTTAAAATTTTTACCGTCTTGAAAGCAAAGCATTGAGAACAATAATGATTCCACTTTGTTAAATCGATGTGGTCATCTTAAAATAAGCATAGAGGCCAGGAAGTTAAACTACAGACAGCAAGCCCAACTATAAAAAGACCTAAGTGGAATTGTTGTATGTGCGATTTTTACGAGAAGGGGTAACGTCAAATTTCACCCCAAAATCAACTAGTATTTGTGCAACTTTGGTTTGTAGGGGGAGGAATTTAACAAACGTTTTTTACTAAAACGTGTTAAAAAACACGCATTTTCAGTAGGCATAAGGAAACTATAATTGTGGATTTTGTGACAGTTCGTCTTCGACAAAGTCTTGTTTATACCTTCTGAATCAGTATTTAAACACTAGCTGTGGACACATCCTAACTGCCCATTAAATAGTCCGGGGGTGGGGTAACGCGGTAGATACATATACGGAACGAGATACGTGTCCAAAAATGTACTCAGATAACAATCACGGAACGAAAAAGGTGCGTCATAAGTGGAGTCCGAATCCACACTCACATCCGTGGATCAAAACATCCGGGAAATCCCTCTTGAGTCTGGCACCCTAGACCGCTTGGCCACCCTGACCTTCGCAACACCTGCATTGTAGTTATCTAAACACTATCGAAGATTTCAAGATTGCCTTCCTCACCACGGAAACCTAGAATGTTGTCTGCAGTAATCTTATGCGACAGCTGCACTTGCTTGTTAGTGATGTACAATTTGTAATAACCAAAGACCCTGACAACTTAACGCTAAGCAATAAATTTATGACTACAAATATTACCCCAACCAACATGTGGCCCTAACTGAATTGCGGATCATTAAGGCCCAATTTGGACCCCGTTAAGGCTTTCCGATGTCTAAATAATTGAGAGTGTTTCATTTATCTGCAGATTATTCAGAACACCTGCTTACGTAATTGATACACGGGAAGAAAACTTTGTTTATTTTATCGTTTTTCTTTATTCAAGTATATAATTATTGACAGTTTGTATTTTGATTGCGAAAACGTTTCAACATAGTTTATGTTATCAGCTGTCCCCATTTTCCAGTTTCTGAAGGTTATTGTTGAAGTATCTGTGTTATTGAATTTGGTAAGTGTGACAAAATTTCCATTTCAGTTATTATTCTCCGATTTATTTCGAATTCTGTTTCGTTTGTATGAGATTATGATATGAGTAGTAACAGCTAGTTCAAATCAGCTTCAAGTGTAGCTGAGTGACGTTTTGTTGAATTTTATTTATCAAATGATTTTTTGTCTCAAGTTCATCAACAACCCATGAATTGTAACCGTAGTTTTAATGGTTTACGCATTCAAGCCAACTTCATGTAATCACATTAAGAGAAATAACCACTGAATGCTCTGACTAATCAGATGACATCAAATCGTTTCTGACTACGCAGGTATGTGATTTATAGTGTGTTGTAAACCCTCGAAAAGATAAGCTGGTTCGTCCTCGATATAGTAATCCGCTTGGCAGAAATCGAACTCTCCTTCTTGTCATAATTAACCCGGAAAATCTCGGTCCCGAAAATACCGTGCAGAAAACAGCCTTGTTCCACCCTAAAACGTGTGCTACAAGACGGAAAATATAAGATATTTATATGGTGCACGGTAACCTAAAAACATTCTGGAAACAGACAATAGAAGGACAGTTGGGGAAAGAATAGTTTGGGTCACTAAGCCACCAGTAGACGAGTAGAAACTAACCAGGGTTACCTCTCGGCCGTTCTGGATTAATCGTTTTTCTCAAGGACGGAAACGGTTCTGGACGGAATAAATGGACTCCCAAACATTTAGCTATATAACCATTTACAAACTAGAACATTCCTACAGTCAAATACCGTGGCACAATGTTGTACCAGTGTTGGATCAACTGAGGGTATTTGATTACGTTTGGTTTCAACAGCATGCAGCAGCACCATAGTATGCATTATATACTAGAGTATCTGGACAAAACATATGGAAGACATTAAACCGGTTGCGGTACCCTGACACTACCACGGTCGCTAAATAATAATGCCCTCGAGTTCTTCCTATAAAGTTCACTGGAACACAGGTAAACTATACAAACAGTAGGTGAGCTTAAAATGACCGTAGTTCTACAAGACAACGCAACTCCTCAGAGACTGTTTTACAGTATGTGCTTACATTATGTTTAAGGGAAAAGCTTTTGTACAAACGAAACCACCGATCTTATTTCTAACCTATTTTTATGAATGCGAGGATTATATACTAATCTTTCCACTTGTTTTCACCCTATTGATGGTAAAAATCTAGCCAAGGTCACCTCTCGATCGTTCTGAACAGTTCCGCTAATTACCACTGAGTCACTCGATTTTTTCTCGAGGACGGAGACGATTTTGGATGGTAAAGAATGGACACCCTAACGTAGTGCAACTTCAACTTGTGCGTTATCACCGTGAATCTAATATTTTACAAGTTCCATCGGCTTTTTATTCACTAATGGATGATCACCAGCTTAAGAATGCTGTATTATTTAAATGTTCTTTCAGCCCTCTTCACGTTTGTTTCGGTATGTTAATGTTCCGTTCGATATATTGACTCACATATCTGATTTCTCATTGCCTTTATCAAACGGTTGGTTATGATTCTGCTGATGAGTTTGGATCAAGGATGATAAACCCCACCGACCGGTTACAAACGTTGTTCATTACAATACTCTGATATAGTAAACTCTATTAGCTGTCAGTGACTTAATTTACTAATGTAGGTCACAAAAATGTAAAAACAAATTCATACATATATCGGCGTTTCTTTTCAGATCGCGATGAACGGGATACGGACATAGGTCACCGTGTCAGATGCGCGTAGTTGGTGAATAATGTCCAGACCATAATTAATAGATACGTCAGCCATAGCTGTTGCGTTGCTGTAATGGTCTCCACAGATTACCATGAGTCTAATCTCACACCTGTTGCTCTTCAGTCTGATTAGCTTCAGGGCAATAGCAGCGGCTGCAAGCTTCTCGAAGAGATTGGTCGGATTCTCGTCCAGAGGGATCAGATCGTCGGCGTACGCGAAACTGCCGACCAATTTGTCATTAAACTGATAGCCAAGTTCCGGTCGAGATAGGGTCAACACTTCATCCATTGTTGCGATGAATCGCAGTGGTGACAGTGGGGCATCCTGGTGAACACCACGCTGGGACCGAAACACACAGCCTTCGAGTGTGGCGGAAACGTTTCGATAAGAATCAGCAATGTAATATGTTACAGATAAAAGAGCATCGAAAGCCTGGGCCGATCTGATAATCAAGTCGTGCGAGACAGAATCGAACGCTTTGGATATGTCAATGTGGACCAAACCCAGGCTGGAGGACCTGGTACATGGGTTCCGGAGCAGCGCATGAAGCAGTGATGTCACCTCGAGTCAATCACCGCGGTGTAAGAATGCAGCTGCAAGCGCGAATTCCAATGTTCAGCCACTATCTCGCGAAAGCAACTCACCAGCTTTGAAAACATGACGATTGGTCTGTGTTCACTGGGAGAGAAAAGGCTATTCACTTTCGGAACAAACGTGATGCCTGAAAGGTGTGGGTCAATTGGAGAAACTTTAGTTAGCACAGCTTTCATTCGCTTCATAGTAAGGTATTTTCCATGCTCTTCAAGGTACGAAATGTTTCTTCTCCAGCTATCGGGTCAACCAAAAATCAACCCGGAGGCAGAATTGTATATGATGGTCGCTCATCAACTTGCGGATGAGCTGATAATACTTTGGACCAGTACTCGTTGAAATTATCCCGGAGGCTGCGATCCGTCCGGTAAACAGTTCTTCAGTTTCCGGGAAAGAATGCAAAAGTGGTCTGTTTCTTTAGCTGGTGGTACAGGGTTTGAATCGCTGCGTAAGTAGCTTTCCGTACCTAATTCCTAGTCTTATAGGTTCTCATACCGACACAAGCACTTCGTCCAGCGACCAGTCTCCATGTGTTATGAAAAGCCTGTGAGTCTTGTATGTTCAGCATTGACTTTGGCTGTACCCTTGTGAAAATGTCGGCATGAAGGCCGCGGGCAACTGCTTGCAAGTGATCGATACTAACACAACTGCTACCGTTTATTTTGAGGAGAGATTTACACAACTTCATTCTAAGTGAGGACAAGCAGTGATACAAAACCTTGAGCAACAAAACTGCGATAAATGGAAATTCAAAGCAATCTGTCTGTCAAATGTAGGGCGCTGTATGATTAACAATACTGAACAATTGACAAGTCCATCCACGAAAGTAAAAAACGTTAATAGTTCAATCATCAAATGGAAGTTACTTGTGTGATAAGAAAGAGAAAGCACAAAACTAAAAAATGGTGTCTCTCAAAACCAAAAGTTCTTCAGAGCACAAGAGTGGTATCAGAGCCTAGGATGATGCATCGAGACAATGAAAAGCGCATCATGATGAAACAACAACAATAGCAACGGTGACAACAACAATAACTACTGCTACATCTTACAGAAGGTTAATAACTTAGCGTTAATTTTTCAGCACGGTAATACCATTGAGTTTTCTTATACAAGAAGCAGTTCATTCAATGAAAACCGCCGTTTTCATCCTGTTACTTGAACCGCATGCAATCCACGTTCATTTTTTATCTGAGAGATGAAGTCCCAACAAAATTTGTACACCTACCACAGCAAACGTTCTTCTCATTGTTTACTGTTCAACACTTGTTTCGATAGGGTATCGTTTGTTGGAATGCAAGTGATAACTACTTGGACTTACATTACTGATAAGTAGTGTGGTAAATTCTTTAATTTGGAAGGGACAGAGTTGCGGAGTCCAGAAGCTTTGCAGTTGGGTTAGTTCTATATGCTTGAGTTCCATCATTGCTGGTACTCAGCCTATTTGTTTATATAATTTTTTTTACGGACGCGTTCCCATTGTTGCAGATAGTCGAAACACCTTCTTATTTGTCTTACCAACTGTTGCTGGTCTGGTTAAATTGGATCAATAGGTTTCTGATTTCTGATTGGTAGTTTGTCAGACTGGTCATGTTTATGGGTAACATGTCACATTCATTTTGGTCACCTATTGAGTGGCAGAAATCCAGTATACGCTCTCGAGTCTCGCGTTCTGATTCCGTACGGTTGGTCGGGTTATAACCATTTTCCCCAACAGGTAGACAACTTTAGACTTATATATCATTTTCATGTAGACGTGCATCTGAATAATACGATTAACTATTATGGACTTTAAAATAGAAAAAAATCAATAAACACCAAACATTTTTCAGCCGAATCAACGAGTTCAGTTGATTTAAGCTTACGGGGCAGCCCAGAGCACAGGACTGTTGATTGATGTGAACAGCTTTTAAATTTGTCTGTTTTTAAGACTGGGGGCTAACCAAACACTATTCACACAAGATTGCGAATAAACATTTGGATATAACTGTTTGATCACGCCCATTTTGAAATGGGCTTGGACGTAGTTGACATGCTGTTCTAGCAGTTGCCAGAGGGCGAGGGGGATATGCATCACCGATGAGCTCTAGTAAAAATGAGACTCTAGTCCAATGGTTCCTTTTGAAGTGGATGGACCGGAATGCATACCTAAATGTAAAGGCTGCAATCAAATGTGAGTAGAGCTCAGTGTGTAGTGACCTAAATATTCAACTTTATTCATTAACATTACAAACCTACCGTGTGTTTCTAATGACGTATTTCTGACACATTAGGATGCATGTATTTTGACCAGATTCGATTATAGCGAGTCCTTCGCTTAACTCTTGTTTCTAACTCTTTTGAGTACCTTATGAGTAGCGCGTTCATGCATAACACATTGCCTGCATTAACCATATGCAATAAGTGAGTCAGTTATGGTACGCGGATCATATACACGAATTTGAGTGGGTGAAAACTAGGAATGAGTCAGTAAACAATAAGAGACGCAAATAAATCAGTCATTCTTCGATGAGATAGTGACCAGGTCCAATTATCACCAACTTCAAAAACAAAAATGCATCAGCGGCTCTTGGTGGTGAACAATCACACAGAAAAGAGGAAGCCCGAACCAGAAGTAAAAGAAAAGAGAGGCACCCTTACTACTAAGACAAATATCGGAATTCTAGAATTCAATATCGAAATTCTTTCACGTTGCTAACAAACAACCGAACAACAAACGTAAGTTGGACGTCAGCAACAAAACATCCTCCTTACAGATTTCATCGCCTTGCGTCATCAAGCATATTCACTTCACAGACAACTCACACAAATAACAAAACTTACGACAGTGAGCTCGATTAGCTATCATTCCATCTAATGTGTCCAGTCACTCCCTATATGAATCGCAATTGCTTCGGCCTCAGAGCCGAATCCTACCTACAGTGGTCAACCCTTCACTGCTCTGTTCTTGATCCTTGCCTTGAATACTGAGTCAAGCTCACGCCATGTAGTCCGCGTGAAGTAACCAATGTCATCGATCAGAGTGTTTCTTTAGAACAGACTCACTGGAACTCCGTCGGCATGCTTTTACCAGTCTTACGACAAAGCTGGTTAAAGAGTAATCAGATCACAGAGAACCGTATCTACATTACCAAAACCTTTGGTTAAACCGATTCAGTTGGCACAATTCCCACGATACAAGCAATGTTCAAATAACGGAGGCAAAATCTTCTACAAGGACGTTCCATTATAGCTGTTCTCTGACCTGGGGTCGGTTTAGAATGATAAAAGGTATTTTTCTGGTGTTGTTTTATATCTCCAAAATGATCCGAATTAATCTGTTCAAACCGGTGCAATGTGTTCGACAGGGAGATCGGAAACATCACGGTGCAGTCGCAATACTACGAGAAGTCTTGAGTCGATAGACGCCGAAGTGAAGCAGACAAAAAATACTGGAGCAATATAATGGAGGAGTTTGACCAAGACGGAGGATGAGCCCATATTTGTACGAGCAGAACGGTGTCTCAGTGATGTGCAGTAAACGTTCGCCGTTTCAATCTGATTATGAGTTCCATAAGTGTCAACCTTCACAAGGTGTTGGACTCCAGCGCAATAAGTTCGTTGTCATTCTCTACCTTGTTGCATCAGTGAAATTCACATAATGTGAACCAATGAAGATAAAAAGCGACAACGGTGAAGTCCGCTGAGTTCTCCTATGCAAACATCGAACTATGATTAAGGGATATTGGAAATGGCAAAATGTTATCGGGACAACTTAAAATGAAAAATATACGGACAGCTGGAAAGGAAGGTTTGGAAGCTCTGCCCAGCTACGCACGAAGACAGTTGACAAATGTTGATTAGGGAATAAGTTTAATGGAACATCATTTATGCCTCAGTTTCAAGTCATTCTGGGCTCACCCACCATAAACTCAAATACTTATTCGTTCCTCCATTCACAAACTATCACGAGCCTGATCAGATGATGTTATGGCTTAAGCCGCAAGTCATTATGACATTAACTTGGAATATCTTAGAAGAAATAAATTCAACGCGCGGTAAAAAGATCGACACAACAAAAGCAGATTGAGGAGCTATTGGTGCTTTGGATACAAATACGTCTTGAATCGTTGCATATTACCATGTAAAATATTATCTCAAACCAGTCACTCTAAAGATCACGGAGTTCATGACTGGAGAGGCGACATTTACACTTTATCCAAACGAACTATCAGGTCATCGTAGTTCATGATCACGTTGTTATTTGACTACCTTACGACGGGATTCAGTCATTGACGTCCTCAATGTGGAATGCTTAACCCATCTGAGTTCACCGGGCACACGAACTACGTGATTCAATTGTCCCAGCCTGTGCAACTGTATAATTTGATAGGTTGATCGAGTATCGAAAACTTTTATAACTACACTGAAAAACAGCCGCGTTTCCAGAACGAACATCTCATTCGATGTGAACTAAGTAACGCTGACAGCAATAACCAGCCACTGCAATCTGTTTCCATCTTCATCGTGAACAGGTTATGTTTCCGAATCACAAGGCAGAATTGGTCATTAGCAGAAAGTATCTCTTCATTGCAAAAACAACCGGACATTTTTTTGATGTTGCAAATGATGAGGGTTAAAAAAACAGTAAGTGACTGTGCCACAAATGGTGATCCCTCCTCACAAATATGACCGGTTGAATAAATAATATTAACGATATATGTGAAACGATCTACAATTTTATGCTGGCTGCATAAAGTGAAAAGGTCGGAGTGGAATATGGAAATAACATTCTGCACTTCAAGGATGCAAGGCGCATAGATTGGAGACTACTTCGGTCGTTCGTCTTCACTTACTCGACATGATTTTCGTGCTTGCAGCAGACAGGCTAAACGAGACAACCTCGCCACACACTTTGTGTCGGTCATTTTGGTACATGGAGGAAACTCAACACCAAAATTGAACTGCTTAAGCACATTTAAAAGAAATGATAAACCTGAACGTGAAGGAGGAGATAGCACACTATTGACAGATTGCACAATAAGTTATAAACTTTGGTGACTGTCTCCCTTAATCCATGACCCTGTCTGCAAAGTGGTCACACTGTGCTTAACGGAGCCGTGCATTTCACTAGAACTCCTTTATGAAATGCACAACTTTACAAAACCATACAAGCAGTCAAGCATAAGATAGCTCCGAGATATAAGTATATAACACTCGTTGGTTATCAACGCTTCAACAGCTGTCGCAGGATTGAAGGACTAGGTCAAAATTAAACCCAACTTTTACTAATCTATAAGAGGCAGACGACTGAGTAGAATGAAGAGTTATCGTTCCGCAGTAAACTGGCAAACGGACATAGTTTGTCTCAATTCAGACGAAAAGAGTGTTGAAAGCTGACTGAAAAAGGCAATCACAAGTGCATTCCAAAAATTTCGGTATACTCAGAAATAGGGTCATGACAGACGAAAGTGAAACACGGAGTATGTATACCACGAAATCCGCGTATTCACTAGTGAAAATAAAGCATCTGAATTCTTGTTGCACTTATGCAACCATAAAATGTCTCCTGCAAACAAATGCAGAATTGTGAAGAATAAAAAATAGGTCCATTCATTTTCATAAAAGATAAACGGAGATCTTCGCTTTTCTAACGGCATATTCAAATGCGTCGACCTAAAATGTAAACATGTGAGCGATAAGCAAGATAAATCACAAGCACAGCAGGACAACGTTTTTTTAAAATAAAAACAGTCAGCTTGAAGTGTGCTTTGTCTAACATCATCATCCTGATCAACAACCTTATCATTTCCAAACTCATCCTCGTAGTCATAATCACCGTCAACATCAACATCGATGTCGTCGTCAAATGGAGCGACATACCAGCGTTTCACACCGAAGACTAACCAATACATAAACATGAATAGAAGAGTAAACCTCCTAAGAAACTACACAGCACGAAAGGAGGGACTCAATAACTAAAGGAAACATTTGTGTCTGCATTCAGCCGTTCAGCAACGAGGCGATTACAACTTGATAACAAATAAGCGAACTAAATACCAAAAGTTAGGCTACAACAGATAAACATCCTTCTCACAACCTTCCTTGCCTCAAGTCATTAAGCGTGTTTACTTCACAAACAACTCACATAAATAACGACATTTACAACAGTGAGCTCGATTAACCGTCATCTCATCGAATGTGTCCAGCCACCGTCTGTGTGAGTTACAACTGTTCCAACCTCGGAGACGAACCTAATCCATAGGGGCTAATCACTTGGTAAATGAATCAATTTCTCTCTACCAGGTCATCACCTATCTATCTCGTATCTCCCGCTAGCCGACCGCAGCATTAAAAATGTGTACTCGATTAGCTGGCACCCTTAGCATATGGCGTAACCATCTCATATGACACTCATCACCGAATGTCTAAGTCCCAACCTCTTCCGGATTTACTGATCGGTGCTACGCGATACGGAAGATCGAACACATAAGTCGATGATCATGCACTTAGAACTGATGCCCAGCTTCTGTTCTAAACAACCAGGTTTCTCTGTCATGTCTTGGTACAGTATACGCAGTCGCCTTAAAGGCGCAACTTTTAGGATTCAGGGATATACACATCTGTCGCCGACATTGTTGCATGTTAGCGGATACCGCCTTTACATGGAATACACGAACTTTTGTTTCATTCTATATACATTCAGCGCTGCCAATCCATGCTCTTAAATAGGCAAACTGGTCAACAACTCTTATCACTTCAATATCCAATACCAAATGTGTGTAATCACAGTAGACTTGCAGAAACATTTTGTACTATGTGACTGAAGATTGCATTCCGAAATACTTAGCAAAGCGCGAAACAACTTCTAGCCGTCTCTGTGTTGCTTGATAATGGTCAAATGGCAACACTGTGGTCGTCAGCATAACTGAGATCAGTCACTCTTCCATTGGGTCGGATAATCATCCCATCAAGATTACCCCGGATGCCACTAATCGATAACCAAATTACACCATATTGTTTGACGCCTAATCAGACTTTACACGCTCCAACGTCAGCAAAACAAATTCAGCCATTTTCATCTGCGTTTGTTCTGAGATGAGATTGATCACACAATATCATGATGACAATAGCAATTCAACGTGATCTGGATGTGGAACAGAATCAAATGACTATGAGTTTGAAATTATGAATTAAGGGGTTAGTTGTAATACCTTTCAGCATTTTCTTTTCAACAGCCTAACCACCTGGACTTATTGTAGATAAGTGAGCTATCTGTCCCACCATCAGTTTCACTGAAAGACGGACTTCTTGGACAAGTATTACGGATATACTTGAAGAGTCTGCTAATGTTTTTTGGAGTAAAAGCTGTTACTATTTTATTGAATTTCGTAGTCATCCCAATTTGATAACTAACGATCAGGTTACGGAGCAGCTCCTTACAGATAGCTCCACTGAACTCTTTGTAAGAACTGCCACATAGAATCTTTCATCTGGCATTCAACAACTCAAGGACCTTATATGAGGTCCATTGCTTGTTTGATTCACAAACCATCGTACATTTTTCATGAATAGCTCATGAGATTAGGATTGAATGATGCTCGTGACACATTGGCTGAGCGCATGTCCAAGTGGTTGGTGTGCATTATAGCGCAAGAGATGGCGGCTTAGGAACATATGAACTGAAATCCACCCTCAGTTATCGCAAGCCACGTATGGATATAAGTTACGTTGCTGTTGCGGCCGCAGTGCGCGTTCTCCGGGGTAGTGCTAACCAAAACTCGCCATCCGGTCCTGTGTGTGTGCGCGCGCGCAAAAATTATTGACTTCGACAATTTGTTTATTTTGGGGCTGATAACACCTTCTCCTTCATTGCAAAGGTCAATCGACCATTTCTGTTACTGTTGCCGCCTATGCATTGCATAGATTTAGCTACATTTGAGATGGCAAAACACTGAATTTAAGGGCATTGAACCCGGACGACAGTTAACCAGTTGAACGTTGACAGGGATGCAATTAACGTATGAAAACCATAATTTGTCTATTCGCAAAATTCTCAGGAATAGAAGCACTTTTCATGAAGCTATTGGAGAAGTCTGCTGAGTTGTTTAATCAAAAGTTATTTATTTAATAAAACGTCAGTCAACCATATATATAGACAAAACAGTAAGACAGAACCCTGGAACCGAAATATCTGTAGTTACTTTGACTTAAGCTTGCTTACTTTGGAAGAATGGTCATAAGGACAGTTTTGCTTGTTCGTTTTAAGCTTATATGGTTATAGCAGCTTGTCCGTTGTTTTTTTCAATACAGTTATGTGCATGCGAAGTCGGATGACGTGAGGTCTGAGAGCAATATCGTTGAACCTCATGGAGATGGCTACGACAGTGGTCATAGACAAACAAGTGACGAACAGGTATTTGGTTGAAATCAACATCGGTATTACGTTTGTTGCAAACTTGTTGAAACATATTTTATTTAAACATCACCCACACTTGACTGCAGCCTTTGCATTCGTATGAGCCTTTCGGTTAGCCCACTTTGAAAGGAAACATTAGACTCGAGTTTTGATCTCAATAGAACTCATCAGTAGTGCAGATTCTCGACGGGCCGGAAGGGTCACTCCACCTCTCATACTTTTGAGACCAGTCTGTTAACCACTATACCAGTAACCTTACAATAGGCGTGACCGAATGATCGAATCCAAAAACTCAACTACAAAATTATATGAATGCTGTTCAGCTTGCCTAATCATTTCGAAAGGAGAATGAACAGAATCGTTCTGTTATATCCGGTCGATAACCCAGTGATGGGAACATGGTCGGACAAGCTGAACACTGTTCATACAAGGTTGTGGTTGAAAGTTTGGATTTGAGTATTCGGTCGTGCCTATTTTGAGGTTACTGGTACAGTGATTAACATGCTAGTCTAATAAGCACGAGCGCCGGAGTGCAAATTCTGGCCCTGAAGGGGATGTACACTACTGATCAGATCTAATAAGAGCGAAACCCGAGTCTAGTGCTTCCTTTCGAAGTGGGCTAGCCAAAAGGTTTATCTGAATGCGAAGACTGTGATCAAGTGTGGGTGATGTTCACTTTTGAAATGACCTATATCCCCGAACTTCTACTACCAAAATAGTTTTGCCACACATTCCAGCTAACATATCATTCACTAGATTAGCATAACGGCCAGCAGCATAAATACAGGTAAATCAATGATCCACAAGGAAAACTGAGAAATTCGTTGGTAGATTTTCAAAGATTTGTGCCACATGAGCACAAGCTTAAAATTTTTGTGATATTAGGCTCCTCCGGAATTTTCAAACGAAGCATACTTCAGCTATCCTTTTTGTTCAGTAACGGATGTTAAGATTAGTGAATCGAAGATTCAACATTCCACTTCATTATATTCATGCTCTGGTTTGATGGTTGTTAGAAGCAAGACGGAACATTCCTCCTGGCAGTTCACATAAAAAATCTAGAAGAGACATCCGTAGGAAGCTGAAACGGTGTCTAAAGGCAGATCGTGAGGTTTGGTTAGTGGAAAAAGTTAAGGAAATGGGAACCGCTTTTGCCTCAGGTAACACCGGCAAACTCTTTAAGCTGATCCGCGCCACTGGTCCCAGGCGACCGTCTGTCAGTGAAGCTATCAACGAGGCAGATGGCACACTAATCTATAATAAGTCCACAAGGTTAGAGCGTCGAGCGGAACAATTTGAGGGTCAATTTAGCTGATAGTACTGCCATCTCAAACTTGTGATGTAACGCCCTGGTCGGTAGACTTGAAACCACCCACTGAGAATGAGGTTCGCAATTACATTTCAAATCTCAGACGTAATGGGGCTGCTGGTCCAGATAATATCGTGACGGCACTTTTCAAAGAGGGTGGAAAGTCGTTTGTAGAGGCCTTGACTCTGCTGTTTCAACTTGTGTGGACGACGGAGACCACCATCCTTCCGTACTGGGATGAATCGATACTAGTTTCCATATTCAAGAAAAAAGCCCGGGGCTCTTGCGAAAACCATAGGGGGATTAGATTGACCCCAGTCATTTCAATGGTTCTGGCATTTATTGTACTTCGTCGACTCAGTGCAGTTCGGGAGTTAAACATTAGAGAAAAACAGGCGGGGTTTCGCCCTGAGCGGGGATGTATAGATCACATTTTTACTCTTCGTCAACTTTTAGAGCAGCGCCATGTGTACCGCTGACCAGTAATCGCCGTATTCCTTGAATATAGAGGTTTGTTCAATTCGGTGGATCGACCTACACTTTTAGAG